>JARKHS020023493.1:0-37082 GCA_030143305.2 Amblyomma americanum | reverse complement strand
TATATATATATATATATATATATATATATATATATATATAGTTGCAAACAGCAGGAATTGAAGCATTTTCTTCACGTCTTCAACACACCTCCATTAGATGGCTCCGCTCAACACTGCATGCCATTTTTAAGTTATACCTTAAACTTATTTTGTACTCCATTGTTTTCCTCCTTGTGCCAAAGGAATAAGATCGATTTAATATTTTTATACATCAGGGTAAAAAATTACGGCATATAAATTGCTCTGGTTAACACTTGGAATGGTCTTTGGTACCCGCCGGCCAGTGCCGTTAGCAAGAAATTTTGCAGGGATGACTTGCAGTTTCTCAGTTTTAGAACTTGAGAAAGCAAACTGAAATCCTGAAATGAAATCCAGAAGAAGACTTTTGTACAGAGAAGCTGGTGCTGCAAAAAGGTATTACAGAAGAGAAGAAATGCCTTTCTGTGCAAAGAAACATACCAGAATATTAAGTATTGCTTATAGCAACCGTTCCAAGAACAGAAAAGGGCATACAATCAATCAATGCATGAGAAAGGTGGAGAATTAGGACTACCTGAGGCAAACTAGTGCTTCCAAAGTTTATTTGTTAAATTTTTCTGATTGCGGTCTCCTCAAACACTGATGTTACCCCGAAAAGTCATCATTGATGTTTACCTGAATCTTGCCTTAGGTCCTCCAGTGTAACCAGGTTTATCAACCACCCACAGTATATTCTTATGTGGAGACGAGTTGCATTTGAAAAGCTAAACTTACAATGAGGAAATAAGTCCTCAATACAATGCTTATTGTGTATGTTCTGTGGTCATTTTTTGCTATTTAGATGCCAAACCGTACGCAACTCAAAGCAATGAGTTGATGCACCATGCAGTCATCTACAAACTAAAAGTGACTGAGGCACGCTAAGAGTAAGATGGGAATGGAGAACAGAGCTTCACTCGCAAGTCCTAACAAAAGTATTTCACATGTATATGCGCTTTGAGGAACGTTAGGAACATGTGGGTAATACTAGAGGCGTCTTTAAACATTGAAAATATAGCCCAAAACAACCTGCCGGAGTTAAGACCACACACGGCACTGCGCAAGTAAATACAATGGGATGCTCGAAACACTGACATGCGTACTCTGTGTATTCTCAAATAGCAAATTAGCTGGAGTTGAGCTCGACAGGTGTGTGCATTCAAAAATTCATTTTATGAATGCTTCACAACAACAAAGGACAAGTAATATTTGCATACATCTGACACTGAAGCTAAGAAACACGAATTCAACCTTGCTTTATGTTGCTTCGTTCATTTCATGTTTTGACAGTAATCTTTTAAGAACTCTAAAGCATGCCTATGCACCAAGTAGACAAGGTGAAGGCTAGCCTTAAGAATTGGTTCTGCTTTTATAACATGCAAATTGAAGCCAATAGTTTACTGATAACGTGTGTTTAAAAGGGATTTGTGCCTTGGTGGTTTTATTAAGGTACACTGTAACAGACACAGTAAATATCTAAGGTGAAACATCTGCGAATCGTTGCATCTCAAGCAAAAAACTCGGTGTTGACTATTGGGACTGGAACTTATAACATCGTCTATGCACAACCCCAAGTATATTTGCTCAAAATTTATATGCTGTCCTTCATGAACCCACCTCTTGCACACTTGCGCTCAAAAAAATATTGCAGCAAGAGCATGCATTGGTAATTTAATAAAACATGCACTTCAGAAAAAAAGCCTCGAAAAAATTATTGAGCTTTGTTGCACTGATCAAAATAAAATAATTCACATTCTCACATACATACATTATCGTACATTCACATATACACTAGTTTAGCAGAGATCCACAAGAGCACCACTAAAGAACTAGGGAAGCTTTTGCGTTCAGTGTCACATTCTATGGGAGGGTATCGAACGCCACACTTCGTGGCCTGTACAGGTGAATGCTGAAATCTCTTTCAAATATCTACAGAAGAAAACGAGAATCTCGAAACTTTAAATGAATGACTTTTTTACGCAAATGTGATGATTTATCTACAAAATCAGTGTGTATCAATGATAGGATCGCTAACACAATCATTCAGATCACATAAAAGCAATGATCCGCCTAAACCGTCGCCTGCTGTCCAGGCAACCTTATCTACAAGACTAGCGACAACACGTTGTTTCTCCATTTTCTAGTTTGTAACGAGTAATTTGGTTCAATGGATTTCCAACAGTGGTTTTCTGGAATAACGTCGCTATCAGAGCCATAAAACGTGCAGCATTTCGACCTGGAAGCTTTCTGTATCCTTCTGCGTAGTCGTCACCACGCATTTGCATGCAACATGATATGCCATGAAAAAGCTGCGTGTATAGAGTTTTTTCAAATATTCAACGCACAAAACGGTCGCTGATTTGGCGGACCACACATTTGGTGGAGAGTATATAATTTTACATTACAGGAATATTGGAGCAGAGTTGTCACGTCAAGCCAAGATGTAATGAGTAACGAATGACATTCAAAGGTGTAAGCAGTAACAGAATACGCGAGGCATGACATATGTGCTCCTGGCCGAAATCTTTAACAATTGGATCGATTGTACGACCTCCTTTACATGCTTCTGCTTTCATCGATATCCTCTGCCGTCGATGAGTGAATACTCCTCATGCAAAATGCACCCTTTTCAGTGAGAGTCTCCAAACTGGCTCTTCCTTGCTCAGGTCTTGGACATATTCCCTCTCCCCTATGTCCCCAGACAACTGCAGCGCAGTCCTGGGCTGTAAGCCCGCAGAAAAGCTGGTGAAGTCAGCTGAAGCCTAACAATGGCACAGCATTCGAACACTGAGACGACTAGACTGTTATGAAGCAGCAGGACTTGGCTTAGTGGCGCCACCTCTGGCGCCATTGCCCTGCACAGGAGACGGCGGAGGCGCGGAGCGCACCACTTTGGGCAGTGTCAGGTGGATTGGAGCGTGGTGATGTGTTCGGTGGCAGCTGTGCAGCGCGCCGCAGAGGCCCTCCTCGTGCATGTCGTGTCGGATGGCCGATCTGTCCACGGCGTTATACTCCTTGGCCGAGCGCGGCTTCAGGCCGCACGAGACGGGGCAAGCAGCTGGTTTCCCGGCCGCGATGTCCTCGCAGCGCAGGTACTCCGAGCCGCTGCCGTTGCTGCCGCTGCTGCAGAGCGACAGCGTCTCGATGTAGTCACTGTCCGACGATGTGGTGCTGCTCTCCGAGGAGCCTTTCAGGCCGGCCGCGTAACGCTCGCCCGGCAGTCCGAAGGCCGCTTGCTGTGGGCACCGTGCGAATGCTGCGCCAGTCAATAAAAGAGAGGCTTCGCTTGAGTGACACCAACCCACCGCGATGCAACATTCAACTGCAGCCTGAGCTGGGCGGTGAAGTACAGTTGTGAGGCTAGTTGCCTGTCTACAGGCACGTAGGTTGCCAAGCCGGGGAAGCCATATTCTGAGCCACGGAGCTAAATGTGAACCGTCACCTACTTCGGGTTGACAACACTTGCACGATAAAGCTGCCGTTAATGATAGGATCGTTTAACTTCAAATTAATAAATTTGTTCCTGCGCCGGTTTTGAACTACTACAGACCGGAGAAAGACGTCCGTGGTGTGCCCGAGCACAGCTAACTTCATCTAGTACATAGATTTTCATACCGCATTTTATATGATTTCATATCATGAACTGTTTCTGAATCTTTAGAAAGTATGTCAGCAGACAGAAACATACGTGAGAGGTGATGCGAGAGCTTGCGTAATACCGATTGCAGGTCTTATACGATATGGGCGCTTCCTCAAGTTCTAAAACAGTGCGTTTCAAGGACTTTGCTGTCAGTGCTTTTTATTAACATTTATAACGACGTTAAATGGCCGCCGAAGATAAAGCTTCTTGCCTGCGATTGTAATTCACTCCCCAAAGCTGACGAAAATGATCGGATTTAAATAATGCGGTGTTTTGAAGGGCTTATATGTGATGGTGTGCAAGTCTGAAATGGCGAGTAACCCACCATTATTTTCAGGTCAGTTGCGTCGACGACAACACAAAGGCCTCTCCTACTTATCCCCAGTTAGCTGTGTCCTGCTTCAGCTGTGGCAACCCTACCCCGAAAATTTCGTAATCTTACCTGCCCACCTGACTGCATAAAAGCTTTTCGCAAAATGGACTATTAGCTGATAAAAGTGGGGGCTGCACAAAAATCTTGAGCTAATTGAGCACAGAACATTTACATGTCCAGTTTTAGAGTACGCTTCTCTCTTCCAAGCAATGTGAGGGATGAGCAAACAAAATGTCCAGAAGACATACCCTAGAAAGTTTTATTTGCACACGATGTCGAAAGACGTATTGTGTGCCTGACGCGTTCAGATATTATGACCTGTGATTGTTGGGATCGCAAACAGGAAATGAATCAATTATCTGAAATACTTAGCCATCACCTAAACATGAAAAACAAATATAGGTTCACCTTGCCCACCCCTCCCAAGCCAGGCATCCAATAAAACCAACTGCTGCAATATGGTCTCAGAAACTCCATTAGGTACCTTTCTGGCACTGCATTTCTTTTTACACCTTAAACATGAACAAAGATATTTCACACTATGTTGCTAAAACAAGATATGCAAAGAATTATGACATTCGCTAGAGCTGTTTAATAAGCAACAGGAAAATTGACACACGATCATATCTTACGTTAATTGTTGTGAATGTGCCTTATATTCTGATTAATATTTCCTTAGTGTGTAATACCCCTGCCTTAAAAATATGTCAGTGCATATCAAATCTATTAGAAAACACCAATAAAATAGCCAGGTTTTTGAACGGAAAAAGAAAAAATTCAGAATGAGGAACCGTGCTGCTAAGGATGCTTGATTAGCTAGGTACTGATAGCATGGAAATCATACCTTCTTGAATGAACCTCTTGCTTTCATCACAGCGACGGTGGCTCACGGTAGTTCCTTCGTCGAGGCTTCTCGGGAGCGACGTGTGTAAGCTCATGTGACATTCATGCGTCGCGAGCTCGCATACAGTTTCTGAGCTCTCCGGCAGGCTCGTTGACACTCCCGAGTCCGACGGGCTCGATATGGTGTCCGGCTGTTGTGGTTTGCAAGGCACGCTTGAGGAGCGCTTTATGCTGGTGCCGTTGGAAGGGGCATCGCAGGAGTCGCCGTTGCCTGCGTCCATCGACAGGTCTTCTTCTGAAAATCTGAAATCTCCTTTCAGCTTGAGGCAATCAGCCGATCTGTGAAATGTAATTCGGTACAAATTCTCCATAGAACGGTTGTTCGGAGTGGAAGGCACTGAAGACGGTGGTGTAACGTCGACCAAGTTCTGAGACCTAGCTCGGAACGGAAGCTTACTGAATGCCGGTCGTCGTTCTCTGCCCATAAGGACGGCCTCATCCACCTCCGAGATTTCTTCCGCTTCCTGGCGCCCATCAGCTGAGCTCGAGCGCTTCTTCGTCAACACCTTACGCTTGGCATCTGCCAGCGATGATGGCTTGTCAGGAGTCTCGGCTGAGCGCTGCCTGCTCGCGGCAAGGCTGCCTTTGGTGCTGTTCTTCCAGCTCGACTCGGCCTCAGAAGACACGTCTTCCGGGAACTCTTCTTTGCAAGGAAGCAGGTACGGCATGAAGGGCCGCAGTGGAAGCGGGGTTCGTTTGGTGTCCGCGCTCTCGCGGACGCTGCAGCTGCTGTTGCCGCGGTCGCTGTCGCACTTGCATGGCTCCAGTGGGCGCATGGCAATATAGTTGCTGTCGCAAACGACACTCGTGTGCTCGGACGAGCTACGGAAAGACATCACCTCGTAGCTTTCTCCGATAGTGCCCGTGGAAGGAGAATTGTGCTGGGCCGTCTTCTTCAGCGGCCCAGTTTTTTCAGGGCTGTTGAACTGCTTTTGGTTGACAGAAGGAGATGCAGGTGGCAGCACCTTCTTTTCCAAAGTACCTTTAGAGCCATTCTCGGAGTCGCACTCTTCTGACAGAGAGGACAAAACACAAGTGTTTTGGTACAGTGGCAAGGACTCTATGAAATGACAGTTGACATAGTCTGAACACTGTTCGAGTTTCTTCCCATCCGGCATAACCCCTAGTATCCTATTTCTTTTCAAGGGTTCTCTACATATTGTAGATGGCGCGCAGCCCTTTGAGCACTGAATCGTAGTGGCCTGGTTATCTTCAGAGGATGACCTTTGGAAGCAAGGGACTAGATTTCCAGCCCAAAATGTGACTCGGTTGCATGTGCAAGCTGCTCGCATGTAGCTGCACGCATTGAAATCTTGGCACATGGAGAGAGAGTCTGGCATCAGGTTGTTGCCACAGGAGCAAGCCAAAGGAAGCCCAGCAGTCCTTGCCCCTTGCGGAGAATCTTGTGCGGCGTGCTCCTGTGCACAGAAGACAAAAAAAATTCAACATAAACTTCCTAGGTAGCACCGGAATATTACAACGATGTTATTTTTTATTTTCATCAAACGTTATTTCAATGTTCTTAATGTCCTTTTTTTTCTATGCTTTTTGTAGTGTTACAAATAGGCGTTAATATTACCTTCCTCTAAAATTAATTAAAAATTTAAACAACATAAATGAACATTTTCGAAAATGGTGACACAACCTTGCACTATCATGCAAGCCCGCCAGTTGTGAAGGTGCGCAGCTTAATCAACGTTTTGCAAGGACCGACAACGATTGCGATACTAGAGCTCCATAATACAGCACAAGATTCAACTCGTACGCTCACCTCCAAACGGATACCACGGAGTGAAGCTATAATGTACCCTTTACTGAGCGGTGTCCCTTGAGTCATAGTGGCGAATGGGCAGTAAGCAAAACTTTCTTTAATCATAATGTGGCAGTGCATGCAATACATGGCAGACACAGTCTAAGAGATTTACCTGAAAAGTACTGCTAGTTGGAAAAAAAAATTACTGTAATAACAATGAAAAAAGTTCTGGGACCCAGAACTTGAAATAAATTTGTAATGCTGTTTCATAGTTATGATTCAAATATTACAATAACGTTCAGAAGAGAACATTAAAAGAATGCTTGTTGGGAACACTAAAGTAATGTTTACTAACTAATAACATTATTTTTAATTTTTAACATTACAGTAACACTTAAAAGTCATAATTAATGTTTATATTTAATACCCAACTAATGTTTCTGATTAACCCATAATTAATTTTAATCATCAATGTAACATTCCAAAGCAGCACATAACGTTACTGCAGCTTACATAACATTTTTCTAATATTATTCCAATGATCGGTACTACCTGGGTTATGCTATTTGCGTGTCTCATTTCATAACTGCTCTACAGTATTGCTAGCCGTAGACCAGGAACAGGGGCTGCATAACAGGAGTGGAGGCTTACAGGTAGGTTGCTGGCAAAGGCGCACGTTAATGGTAGCCAGCTATATATCGACTAGGAAAATATGTATCGTTTGCTGGAAAATGGCGCAAAGGACACATTTAGTTTTTTCTTTTGGCGTATCAGCTTATGACAATAAATTAGAGAGCTGAGACACCGCATTCTTCACCTACTTCCGATTACAAGACTGGGCACGGTTAATACCGATTAAGGCAGGGTTATGGCACCTAATCAGGCTTACAAGATGACTTAAGTATTTTATGTCAAATGCTTAAGTGGTTAGTGGCAGTATCTGGAGGCATTCTGATTGACAAAAAGCACTCGTATTTATAGTTTGTGAGAGTTTAACGTCCCAAAGCGACTCAGGCTATGAGAGACGCCGTAGTGAAGGGCTCCGGAGATTTCGACCACCTGAAGTTCTTTAGCATCACTGACATCGCACAGTACACGGGCCTCAAGAATTTCGCCTCCATCGAAATTCGACCGCCACGGCCAGGATCAAACCCGCGACTTTCAGGTCTGCAGCCGAACACCGTTACCACCGAGCCAACGCGGCGGACTAAAAAGCATTGATATTATAAACTTCAATCACTGGACAGCCAGATTTCCAAGGCGGAGAGCAAGCGCGACAATATTATGCGTGCACAGTGAACTTCGACGTTATCAGAAGTTTGGGACTCCTAGCTAGCGCCAGTAAGTCTTGCGACCTATGGCACTTCACATTACCAGAAATTCGCGACAAGCGCTTCTTGTTCCTTCGGTTGCCGCTACGTGGTGCACGGCTTTGAACACTCAAAAATAGCACGTTGACATAATCCATGACTTAAGAAAGAAATAGAATAACCGAGTGGCTGCAGAACAGAACATGATAGGCTGCTAGGCCTGGTAGCACTGGCTAGGAGCTGTCCCGAATTCCTGGCAATGATAGGAGGGGTCGCATATTTTGGTGTGACTAATGGTACAGAGAACGGACGGAGTTTTTCCTCAGGATTTACATGTGAGGTGATCTCCCGCACAAATTAAAAGCAGCGGCATCTGGATGTCTCGTCTAATGTTTGTAACTTTAAACAATGAGCTTCTATGGAAGCGACAAAAATTTAGACTCCTTTTGGACGACAAAAAGGCGATTTGCGAAAAATCTACAGCTCGAATCGCTTCTATCTAACGGCTTTAGATAGCAGAAGAACTGGGCTTTCGATTGTTTAGTGTCGTATTTGTCGAAACAAAGAGGAAAATTGTCCAAAAGTGCCATTTTCACAACACGGTTACCCCGTCTCCCGCTGTATAGCCAATGCACTCACACGCAAGTATAAGTCGCGCCATGGCCGAATGGTTTAACGCTATACTGCGCAGATCGAATCGTGGCTGCCGTCGAGGATCTCCTTTTCTAGAAGAAAAAAAAACTTACAGCCGTTAGTTTCCTGCCATGCGCCACGTGGCGTCAAAAGAAGTGAACTAGACTGCTGTCCCGAATTCCTGGTAACGATCATTTGCGATCCCGATCTGACAGTTGTGGTTGTTTGTTATTAAGAGGCTCTTTAAAATATTTGGGCTTAATATACGCGGAGCGTATACTAGTGAACGTAGCCGTATATATAAAGGCGATTTATTTACCGCACTTCCTCAATTTGATGGTTGTGTTCCATAAGCAATTTTCCGGTAGAGGTGCGTGAATAAAACTGAGCTACGAGTCTCGTTTGAGTGCATACTTTTACTGCGCCAAGTGTAACTCCATTACGGGCAGTCGATGAATAATTATCGCTTTTTGCACAGCGAACCACCGCACTTCGCCTTTTCCGCCACTGAGATTCAACACCCCTTCTGTATAGTAATG
The DNA here is from genome assembly GCA_030143305.2 of Amblyomma americanum. Lineage (NCBI taxonomy): Eukaryota > Metazoa > Arthropoda > Arachnida > Ixodida > Ixodidae > Amblyomma > Amblyomma americanum. The sequence continues at coordinate 27,913 of JARKHS020023493.1, read as the reverse complement.
TAGAACTTCTTGCTGGCCGAGTTGGTGCATAGCTTTCTTGGGATGGCGTTGCGCACACGAAAAGACATACACAGGAAAGAGCAGAAGATGACAGATAGAGCGCAAACTATCAACTGAATTTATTGCTTTCACAACCGCATATATCTGCAGTATTCACACGTGCAAAAGAAGGGGGAATGGGAAGAAAAAAGAAAAAGAAGGGGATAACAAATCAAGTCTATATAGGTCCGCAAAAGCCACGGAGAAAATTCTTTTCCCTATCATATAAGGTGACGGAGGCACCGCTAACACAATAATTGCCTTTTTTCTTTGATGTGGAATGCTTCTAAAGGTTGGCGGGATATTTCGCTTTTACTCTTGTCCAGAATCTTGATGCCTTTGAGCAGCGGCTCACAGCCATGGCATGAAATGCAAGGAGCGGGCAAGTTCGCCCCTTCTCTTTTTTTGTATAGAAAGAGCAGGCTCCCCTGCGGGTTCATTGACGCAGCGACAATTTGGCCAATATACACGCGTCCACACTTGAGCGGAATTTGACAGACCACGCCCGTGGCACATTTCACATACTGTTCAGCATGTTTCTTTGTGCATGCGCTTCAAGGAGCTCCTTCCTCGGTGATCCTGGGGCGTAGCCCAGCGAGCTTTTTTGGGGCCGAAAAAAGCACCGGAACACCATGCCTGTTTGCCACTTTTTTTTTAAATTGTAGGCGACTTTGTGCATGTATGGAACCACCGTCGGCTTTGTACTCGCAAGAGCTCAAGGTCACAGCTGCGCTCGCCTTTCTTTATCTTCTGGAGAAGGTTCTCGGCTACCGCTGTGATGAGCGAGCTGTGATCTGCCATCTTCTGCTCTTTCCTATGTGCGTCTTTTTGTGGGCGCAACGCCATCCCAAGAAAAATCTGTATAGTAAGTATTTAAATACGTCAGCTGCCCATATGTTATTGTCCAGTTTCCTCAAGAGTTCTTCATATAATAGGTTCACGTGCTTCGAACGATGGTCAGCCCACGTGTCTTCGTACTGCTTCATTCGTGATTTTGCCGTGGGCACCTACTGATAATCTTCACGAAACCGACACCACGCACCGGCAGAGCCGCGAACTGGTCTAAAGAATCGGCGCGCAGATCAGCGTGGCTTGCTTCGTTGCTTGAGTGTTCCGCCGGCACATTCAGACGTTGTTATCAAAGCTGAGCTGTAAAAATATTCCTTGCGAGTGCTGCGACATGGACGTCTGCAAGCCAGCGAGATAGAAGAGCCACCGAGTGCCCTTGCGTGATTTTTCTGGCACCAGCAGCACAGACAGAGCATTTGAAAGGTGGGTTTCCCTGCTGTAGTGAAACACTCACAGGGCCATGACAGTACAGTTCTTACCAGGCACCTAGCCAATATATCCGAAAAATATGGCCGGCCTGGACTAGAAGGGCCTATGTAAATACGAGGCGCTGTTTTCAGTGGTGTGAATGACCAAGACCATTTTGTAGCAGGCTTTGTAGCAGGCGAAAATTCAGTTTGGAGCAGCTTCCTTGTGTTTTGTATTAGGAACCCGTAGTGAGAAAGGTAAAAACGCGAGTAAAGATGGTGTTCAAGCAAACTTGCGTCACGGTTTAAAAAATGGCAAAACACAGCACGAAGATTTCAAAGGCGCAGGGTTGTAGGCAGTCGTCTTGACCAGGTCTGCGTATTTTTTAAGTGCTCCAAAATCGACTTATGGTTTAACAAATAAATATGACCGATATTTCGTTTCGTTAACATTAGTGCAAATTTTACTCAGAAAAACTTGCAGACAATCTTGAGATGCGCCCAATTTAGTTGTTAACTTTCATATAACTTTTTCCTGGTTTCTTCTCAAAACTTAAGTCCACAAGACAGAAAAACTGGCACGTGACAGTACTCCTGCGTCGCGATGTTAGCACTCTCAAGCGCACTCCTATTGAACGAACCCGATTAGGGAAAGCCAGAATTAACAAAGTAGCCACCGGTAAAAGCGGTCGTTCCGAGATGAGCGCAGTAGCTTTGCTTCGCTAGAGTTAAGATGCAGAAGCAGGTGTGGACCACACAGTCGCGTTTCACGGCATTGCACTAGTTTCTTGCAGTCCAACATGGCTGCGCCTTTCGTAAAGAAACGTTTTAATGCGCATGCATGGTCCTCGTTTCGATGTGCGCCGTTGTTTTCCTCTGCCGATGGGTTCGGCATTGCCATGTGCTTCATATGCGCTTCGCCGTTTCCCCTGAAGTGTTTGAGACAAAGTTCGGATTCCTCGCACCGTAACTAAATTCAAGCTCGTGTGGCAGACAACGTCCAGCAGCCACAAAAGCTCGAGATCACGCGTGCAAGATGTGGTAACAGTATGCCAACTCACAGATAGTGCCACCCTGTCATTAAAATTGGCCCGATTTATTTAGATATCCTATTTGTACGAACTAACTTTCTAGGCTGAAAGTTCGAATTAACGTGATTAACCGAAAGACTGGATTTCGCCTGCGCCCTTATAGCCAGCACAAATCAAGTCCATGGAATCCAGCTATCGCCTGAAGGGCGGCCGAAACCTTTCTAGCGGTCCTACACTGACCTTATGCGACACGTGATGCAGCTGCCCGGTAAATCCATCAGAGCCGAAATGTTGCATACTTGAGCCTCTAAAAAAATTTTTTCAGAGCGTTAGCTCTCACTCATCACGTTTCGAGATTTCGTGGGGTCTGCTGCCACCCTTGATCACAGCGCCATCTGTGGCAGCAACTACTCATCACTCTTCGAGATTTCGTGAGGTCTCCTACCGATGGATGGATGGATGGATGGATAAGGCTGAACCCTTTAAATCGGGCGGTGGTTCAAGCCACCTAGCCATGACTTGTGAAATTTTACTCTTGTCTTGATTTTAGCCACCAATCAGATAACGTTCGCTTGGTTACTTCTGCCCGCTTAAAATCTACTTTTCCTTCACTGTCCTTAAACCCCAATGCCTTCGATAAATCAGCCCCGCTGTTTTCCACTGTAGGGTGAAGCCCTTTACAGAAAAGTATCAAGTGTTCAGCCGTCTCCTCCTCCTCTCCGCACGCAAGGCACAACGTACGTGTCTATCTCGTGGTACCTGACTCTATATGTGTTAGTCCGCAAAACTCCCGTCCTTGCCTCAAACAACAGAGTTTCCCCTACAATTATGATTACAATTATCATTACCACCCTGAGATCAAAGCGCCATCTGTTGCTGCAACTAGAAAACAGCGCATCTCGCATTGAGACTTGTAGCGCCATCTACAATAGCACTGCAGAAACAACCACCTGCCGCGTGCCAATGATGACGTCACGGTCCAATATGGTGCATAGAGGTGAAACTATGTAAGTATGACGTCAAGGGACGAAATGGCGGCATAGTTTTGGTTTCTCAAATCCAAGATGGCGGCCATTAAAGTTGATCGTGCCCGCTCATTCCTTTCTCTCCCCCCCCCCCCCCTTGAGCAAAAAATATCCTAAAACGGGTACGAAAACTGTCCCGTAACGGGACCACTATGCATGCTGCTGCTGCTGCTACTGCTGACAGGAAGAATGAAATGGAAAGTGCACGGGCCTGCCTACTGGCTCAAGCCGAGCCACGCTCGCTGCCGCCTGCTGAAAGTAGGAGAGTTAAGGGCATTGTTGTCGGTAACGCGTTACAAGTAACGGCGTTACCGGTAATACGTTACTTTTTTCGGTAACTTAGTAACGTACTCGTTACCCATTCGGAACTGTAACGGGTAACGTAATTACGTTAACATTTTTCGGTAACGTGAGGTGTCACATTACTAGTTACTTTTTGTTCCGGTTGACCCACTCCCCCCTTTTTTATAAAAAAAAGCGCAGAACACCTAAAATGATGCAAATAAACAAAATGTACAGGTGCTCCCGACAACCCTTGTTGGGGCTCGCATGCATGCCAGAAAATAGCTGCCCTTGACAACGCACCCAACTAAAAAAAAAAGACAGAATAGCCATAAAGCACGAAACACCTGCACGAACACGCATTCACACACTTGCCTTCACCTACTTCCCCTTCCCAAACCACTCACACACACAACTCTCTAGAGAGTGGAAGCATCCCGAGCATTTTGGAACATCACATTTTTCAGAATTACTCTAAATTTGTTGAGAGTTCAGCGATGTTTTCTCTGTGAAGTTAGAATTGATGATGGAGTGTCATTTTGTGTTTAATGCCACATTCAGAAGATGGCTTCACCATGTGCCAAAGAGTTAGAATCCAATACATGTAACTCTACAGGCAACTTTAGGCCACTATAACATTGCTAAGCTCCTGCACATTTGTGCAAAATATTCTCGTTAAATTAGGATATCGCGTAAAATCGTTGTTTGCGGTAGATGTTATATGCGAAATGTGAGCTTTATAAAATTGTTATCGTAAGTTCTTAAGGTGACAAAAACTTAAAATTTATGGCCATGAAGTAACGGCAAAGTAACGTGCGGTACTTTTTTTCGGCAACGGTAACGCGTTACCTTTTTTGTAGGTAACGTAGGGCGGTAACGCGTTCCTTTTTTTAACGTAACGAGTAACGTATCTAGTTACTTTTTTTCGGTAACGCCTACAACACTGGTTAAGGGATAGCAAAGATAGAAGGAAAAGGCGCGCGCCAATATGCCCAGGGCCGATCCCGGAGGCAGTGCAATACTGGGCCGACCCGTTCCAGAGTGCTTTAAGCCAAGCACTCCGCCATATTCCAAAAATAAGTTTAATATCTTGGGTCTAAGGACCCGCTACCAATATTAAATCAGGTATCGAATATCACTACAAGCAGAGCCGAGCTATATATACTCCGACAACAACGGACACCCATCCGGGGACAGCTGTATACCGAATTTGGTAGGCAAATAAAACCCTATGGGTTGTGGTATCGAAATAAAACCACAATTAAATAATAGGTAAACATTGTATACATTGAAGCGTTACCATATCAAAACACAAGCCGAATTCTAGTCCCACCTTGACCCCCCAAACGAAGCGAATTCCGTTTGGGACGTATTTTGAGGTGTGCAACTCGACAATGGGTAGACGTGCATCGTAATTTCTCTGATAGATGGCGCTAGGCGGCGATCGTTCCGCTAGGCGCCGTGCGTGCACGCGTAGCCGAGCATGCATGGTGGCAATCCACCCCGTTTCAAAAGGCATTACATTCCGCTTCTCGAGACAAGCGGCGAGTTCTTCCTTTCTTCATCTAGTAAACCAAACAGCTAACGCTCGTTACTTCAACGTCTTCCAGACGGTGGCGGCGATTTTTTTTTCTTTGCTTGTGCACCCGTCGGGTTTGTTCGGGACAGTGTTGGCAGCGCCGCCGAAGCAGGCGTGCAAAACGCGCGCACACCGTATATCGTGGCGATAAAGAGCTAGAAAGCCAAACGGCACGGGGTTTGGTTCCGTCGGTCACCTTTCTAGTCACGCGTCGGGAAAAGCAACCAGAGGCATGCCTCAACCTCTTCGCATTCACCGCGACTCTTGGTTGCTGAAGTAGCATTTTGGCGCAGCCTTGGCGCAGCTTCGTCAAAAACCACCAATTTGTAGCAGCATGTAGCAATGTAGCAGGGTTGTTACAATGGCGCAGCGTTCGCAGCACTGTATATGTTAAAAAAATTGCGGAGGATATTTCAGTCTACTTTCGAGAATTGATGCGAAAGCATAGTTTCTTTTTCGTTCCCTTTTTTAAAAATCTATTATCTATTTTTCCGTTCCTTTCTAATGACAAACCCAGTCATTAGCATGCAGTCCTAAGGCAACACATACGTTCACCTTTGTCCACCAACAAGCAACCCGGTTTCGTGGCCTTGCGTGCTCGTCTCGCAATCCGAGAGTCCTCGGTTCAAATTTTCCGCACATTTGATTTTCATTTTTCTTTGCCTGGTCACGTGGGCTTTGAGACGGCACTTTTTCTGAACATCGTGTTTTGTTGCCGATGAGCCATATAATGTTTTCGCATTAAAAACATCGCCGAACCCACATGACTAATCGGCACAGTTCAACCGCGCAGAGTTTCGTGCGAGACTGTCTTTGCGATGGGGGCCTCATGACGGCATGCGTGTATGGTGACATGATGCTTTTTTTATCCACAGAAGGGGTGTGATATAATGATATAATTACAATTCCCAGTCATTCTATTTATGTACTTCGACTGACCATTGCGCTCGCTGTCACTAAAATCAGTTAAACACACACGCAGATGACAAGAATCGACAGAATTTAACGAAAATAATGGTATCTTAGGGGCCATTCAGCCATTACATGTCTTCCATCCCCTGTACAAAGAAAAAGGAAACAAAGCACGGTTAACTGCCTCGAGAATACTTCACACAGAAAAAAAGGTGACCTCATTGGTATTGATTTCCGCCTGTTCAAACGATTAGAAATCTTAACTAATTTAACGTAGCATATGGTTAAAATTTATTGGTAAATTAAAAACAGCAAAAAGGAGCACCTTTATTAGCCAAAAACCAACGGACAGTGACTCAAAGCTTTTCGAGGTTGTTTTGTGTGAAACAGCATGGCAAATTGCAATCGCTAGGCTTTGCTTACCTGATCTGGTTTGGTCCTTCACCCGCTGTACAAAATTCTTCATCGTCGATGTCATTGAATCTAAATTCCCTCTGACGCTCACGTCTACCGTCATCCTCTCCACCTTCGAACAGGCCGTTTTCAACCGCCACAGCGATCTCTTAGTTGCTTCTCGTTTTAGAAAAAAGAACAATTCCGCAAAGGCTCACCCGCCAGCAGTCCTCTGTTGCGCCGGCCTATTGGGCCGATTGAGGCGGCTCCCCTAGGCCGCGAAAATCGCCAATGCAGCAACAGTGATATAATGCTAAGTGCTTGCATTGCCATCGTAGAATCTTGGTTCTCATGTTTGCCATGCAGCACAGGCAGCCCGTACCTATGGCCAAGGTTTTCATTAAGCCATATATAATATAAACTCTCAGTTCTATTGCTCCGCGCTGGTACAGCGTGAAAACCAGCAGAAAATGCACCAACGGAGACAATGGCGAGTACACTGAGAGGGGATGCTGGGAGTATTTTTGCTGAATAAACTACCTTGTATTTCTTAGGAATGTCGTAGTGCATTGCGGCGTCTAGGCTGGGGTCGTTCGCCTGCAGGTCTGGAGCGAAGTCAGCAGCATTTTTGGACTGTTCCTGAATAAAAAAAAATACTGAAGGTCAGTAATCTGAATGAAGAATTTCAAGCAGTTTTATATTTTGAGCACTAAACTTTTACAATATTTCAACAAAATCGAAACGCATTTGCAAGCAGAACATAGTCCCATCTCATTCAAAACACTGAAATACGTCGAAGCTATGTTTTGCCCTGCAGTGGGTGCAGTGAGGCTGATGATGATGGTGATGATGATTACATACTGCTAGCCTCTTGTACAGGCTATTGCAGGATTGGGCGAGTAGAACATTTACAAAAACACAAATAAAATTCGGAATGTACATATAACAAACCTTACAAGCACTTCGTAAGCACTGAAGAACCGTAAAAAGTCAGTATTAGTACCAGCAACTAATATTCACAACCTGAAACAACATGAATAAGCAAGAATAATAGTAGCCGCGATATATAAATTCACAGTAGTAGTAAAAAAATTGCAGGACGCTTAAGTTTCGCCTTTAAGAGTGGAACGCGACAGCGTGTTGTAGCACTGCCAGGGAGTCCGCGGAACGCCATCGCCCGTTCGACGCGACGCCTTGCCTGTTAGACAAATCGTTCTGCTACGTACGGTGAAACGGACGCGCGGAGCGGCAAACCACGTAGAAGCGCTGCCAGGCGCCTTGCCGAAACGCGCGGGACTCAAGTTGCAGTCGTAGTTCGTCGGCGCATCTTTCTTGACAAACCCGATGCCACGAACGCCAGCATAGCTTCCGCGCCGAACGAATGGGCAGCAAGCCGCAAGCTTCGTGGTGAACGCGCTTTATATGTGCGCTGCGTTGTTCGCCGCTCACCGCGTGATTTCTGCGTGCCCGCAGGGCCCCACTGCGCCCGAACGAGACGAGCGGGAGGCGCTGCCGTCGCGCGCCATCTGTTGGGGCAGTGGCATACAGTGCTAGGAGGAAGAGGAGGGATTTTTTGCTCACGGCCGACGCCGACGATACCGGCTTTTCTGCGACACGAGCTCCTCAACGCTGTCGCGTTAAAATACATCGAGTCACTTTGCTCCACAGCACGCTTGCATAAGACGGGGGGATATTCATGACCACGCCTTCGTGAAGTGATTATTTGTTATCTATTACGGATGTGAATGCTTTGCTCGCATGCGGTTTAATGAATTTACGGATGAGCGCCCGCCGCCTAGAATGATGAAAAGGTCCAGTTTGTATAGCGAATCACACATATACCGCATATTTGCCTGATCCCAACGAGCAAATAATTTGCTTTAAAAGAAAAAAAAAGAAAACTGCGCGAGGCTCCAGAAAAAAAAAAGAACACTGAATCGAACCGGAAAATTCTAATTGTGGTTTTGGAACCAATTGGAAGCTCCAACTAGAATGCCCAATTGACCGCGCTGTTCCTTACCTTCAAGTAGAGGTTCGCCAGCGCCGCTCGCGGTATGTCGTAGTTCTGATACTGCTGTCGCACGTTGCACGTGCAAGCTGGCCTTGGCTGCGGCGTGGTTCGCTTTGGAGACACGAGCGGGGAGTCGCTAGAGCCGGAACGCGCTAGCGGTGTCTCGGCGGAAGTCTGTGCGACCCGAGCGCTGCAGGCACATGGCGCCGCTCCGAAGCCGTGAACAGCCGGCAGCATGGAATCCACGACCGGGGACGGTGTCGCCCCTGATGGTGGTCGAGTGCCCGGATGGTTCTGTGAAGTGGAGCCATGTCTCAGCGCAATATTCGTTTTTGGCAAACACACAGCACCCTTCCCGCTCTCCGTATTTCCCGCTTGCACACTGGTAATGAAGCCATGGAGACCTTTCATGCCATTACGCCTTGAAGTGGAAACCTTGAGTAATTTCCCGTAAAGTGGAAATGCGCCTCTTCGCTGCTGCGCGTTACCCAAATCAGCATCGATTTGCGCACCGCCACTAAAAACGGGCGGCAACGTCATTTCCCACCGCCGTCACTCACTCTCACACACATTCGCACGCAAAGGATGGCCTCACACTTACTCTAAACAGGTCGCTGTCTGTGTGGATGACACTTCGTGGCTGATCGTACAAAGACTCGAGGAAGCTCCGGGGCACGTTGTACTCGGAGGAGCTTGTGCTGGCGCCGCTCGTGCTGGCACTGCTCGTGCCGCTGCTCTGGGAGCAGAGCGACGCGCGGTCCGAGGGCTTGCCACCGCGGCCGCTGCTCGCTTGCGACGCCACGCCGCTGGTCGGCCGGCTACCGGTCTCCGTGATGCTCGGAGACCTTCCGTGCACCGCCGCACCGGTCGTCTGGTGGGAGAAGACGCAGGGCTTACACAACGTCCCTTATGGCACACATGACAGTTACCGAAACAACATGCGCTTTTTCGCTTTTGGTTTCCGTGTGCAGTCAGATTCGTCAAAACATCGGGAGATTTAGTGAGCACGTGACAACTAAATTTATGTACGTTCCGGATGCCTATTGCAAAATTAGGGGGGCACTTAAGATCCGCCTTAAGGGTATGACTCGGCAGCGTTAATGGTTGTTTGGTAGTTTCTTTCTTAATTAGTTTCTTTTTATCACCCGCACTAATTAGCATACATCAGTAGGCATATTCCACGTGATACACCACACGACACGCAAGTTCTCCGTCAACCAAGTCCGACGAGTATGCCTCAATGGCCTAGGGATAACATGGTGGACGCGCCACCCAAAGGTCATGGGTTCGATTTCGAACTAATTACCACAATTTTCTTTTCAGCGAAATTGATTTCCTGTACATCCTTACACGCCGTAAAGGCATTTCAGTCATGCTGCGACCTCATAGTCACAATTTATCTGAATTTCAATCATTTTCATTCCACAGCTCAATGTGTGACATCACGACCATCTCGACCAGTCCTGAATTAGTATGACAACGCGCAGGACTTTTCCTCCGAACGTCCGCTCTAACGCTGTCGCGTTAAAATAACATTCTTTAGCACGGCAACAAAAGGGATCATTTGGAACTTGATGTAAGGAAACATAAGCGCTGTGTTTTTACACGCAAACGACAGGTAAGAAGAAAAGAAGCGCCACCATTAACCCTGTTCAGCAACGAGGTACCACAAACGTACAGGACAATACAGGACAAAAGAACCGTCATCTTTTTTTTTCTTTTCAGATGTTCTTTGCAATATTTATTCATTTGACTAGCGTACTTGAGGTGCCCACAACCAGCATTCCTGCCTACGCAGTGGTGCTGTTATACAGTCAATAAAAGCAGAACAGGGTGTTGGGAATGTTTGAGGTATATACAAGCTACCATAATCTAATGTTTCATGAGTGCAGAAACAAGATAGGACCTGTTGATGCTGTTAAAAATAAAAATGACCATCTGGATTATTGAGCAAATTACGAGTATTAACATACATTGAATACGCGATGAGGTACAGACATTTACGGCAATCAGCATAAAATGGCTGATGGGTTCTTGCCTGGGCACTGTTCATGTGCGGCGGTCAGATCGGGACAGAGCCATTGTAAAAACCTCGGCAGAAATACACCGTCTCAGAGCTCACGCCTCACTGAAAGTGGGACAATGTTCAGCGTAGACAACTAACTCTGGTAGTAAAAATAGCAAAGCCTTCCTAAGTATCGTTCCCAAATCAATAGCCTTACTAACCTCTTTCGGACGCGTTCAACCCTTACGTCCTCAACCAATGTCAGACAGTTCCACACAATACTATAAATCTCCAGCCTTTGGAGAACGGAAGACTTGTAAAGGTGGAGGAAGCGCTGTTTAGATTTGAACTGTTTTGCTAAGCATGCGATCATGCCCACAAATTTGAAAACTTGAGTGTGCCACGCATGTGCATTCAGCTGAGCTTACAGTATAGGTATACTCCTAGGTGGCGAACGACATCAACACGTCGTATGTTGGAGCGCTGTTTGCAACACTGATCTCCACTAGGTGGCTGGATGCCGCATTCCCGCTTTCCGAAGTGGGCGCAAGTGAAGCCACCGGAAGTTCGGAGGCATGTCCCGGAAGTTCGGTGTCTGCTGTGTATTGCAATGCAAAAAGTCGCGTCTTTCGCCCTTCCGTTCTCAGTTTTTTGCGTTGTTTTCGTGTAACGTCTACTGTAATATCAAAGGAACACGCAAGCTCAACGCGAAGAAATGTGTGCATTACCGAAGAAAACAGACATGCAGGTCTCACCATGCCGCGGAAAAGGGGTACGAGCATTAAACACTATTTTCTGATCTGATTCTTGTCTTCCGAGAGCAGTTAGGAGAATTAGTGGAATGCCGATGAGTCTAGGTCATCTTACAAAGAAATTTTTGTGTAGCAAAGAAAAGGCAATGGCGTGGAAATCCTGACACTCGAAGAGCCACTCGTTATACAGCTGCCGCTGCTTTGGTTTTGAGTTGGTGGCGGACGACGTCTCTTCTTCCAGACGTGCTTTTAATCTAACTCTATAGCACAGCTACGTTTCATCTACACAGCACGGGAGAAACGACTGACGAGAAACACGAATGGCAGCAGCGCATGTGACAAGCGCTGCTAGCAGTCAACTGCACCAAGCATCAAGAATAAAAGCCCATTCAGACATAATTTCCTACAGTACGAAACAGTACTTGATACGCTGCGTCGAAAAAGCAGTACCATATACCTTTTGGACGCGCTAATGTGAACCAGCAGAACACCGACGGCACCCCACCAGATTGTGACCTCGCCCTCGCTCCGGTTCGGTCTAAACATAATTCGGTAAAATGGTCACTGCAAAGTCGGCTGCCTAATGAAGGTTTCCACCTATTCTTTCTTAAATTTATCCCCCATTGATGGTATAACTTGGCCTTAGAGCGCGACAACGTGCATCACAACAAAGAGCAGAGTTGGCGACGCTAGCGCAACGGGACGACACAGAGCTGAGCAGACGAGGCTCCGTACGTAGTGCGTGTAGCGACGTTCTGTCATCTGCTAGTGTCGTCCCATAGCGATGCAAAGGACCCTTATTTTTGAAACGTCTTTCCCGAGGACTTTGCTGCTCTCCTCATGCAGTTGACGGCGCAACAGGTAGGCATTGTCATGAAAAAAGACGAGAACGTCGAAAAGACAAAATGCTAAGTGGAAAACGAAAACTGAAAATGAAAAACCGTGCTAAGGTCCGATTTCGTGCACTGCCAAAGGCTGACTTCCGGGACATGCCACCCAGCTTCCGGTGGCTTCACTTTCGGCCGCCCGATGCCGCATCCAGCCCCCCTAGTGGAGATCAGTGGTTTGTAAAGATATTGTGGAAAAGTGGTTCTTTCTTTCTTGTGAAAGAAATGGCTACCGTTTTACTAAAATTCAATATTAGGGCATTTCGTCGATGCCAGTATGTCAAAAGGCGGCACGCAGAAGACACCAATATCCTAACCCGAACGGTATGACTTGATTAGGTTTATTTCAAGGTGAAAAATTTTAAGAGACTACATTTTAGGCAGCCGCTTTACCTGGCCACATTTTCCTCGATGGGCCCACTATCCTATGGTTGAAAGAAAGGGTTTCGCGGCTTTGAAACAAACTCGGCACTGTTGTAAGGACAGACGTGAGGCGCACAAAGACGGGACAAGAAGGACGAGTCGAGCGCTAACTTTAACCTCGGAACCTACGCTACTCTTCCCCAATGGCGAACCGAAGTTCACTTGCTACCGATAAGAAAAGAAATTTGCGATGGAAAAATGCTTCCTTGCCAGTGAGCCTGTCAGAAGTTTCAAGCTCGACTTTACCAACACGGCGCAAGATGGTCCGTTTTTAGGAGAACTGGTGACAGGCGATTTTAAAGAGAGCTCGCAACAAAGGCTCAATCGTAGCCGACATGAACTGGAACGGCAAAACTCACCCATGCTTGCTGGGGGTTCGTTTTGAGGTCCCCTATCCACTGCGGGGGGAACCATCGGCTGCCGTCGGGCGATCTGCCATTCTGGCTCGGAAAGCTACAGCGGGCGCAGTAATGGCGCCCACACTTTCCGCAGTGGGTATATGTCCTGTAAGAAACACCACTCATGACATAGCTGGCACACGTATGTCATGCACACACTAGTCTGAACCACCAAGGGTGTCTCAGCTGAATACAGTTTCTGCGATACACAACGTGCTGCACTGACCGAATGCATATCTGTGAGTCACAGAGAGACAGAGAGAAAAATATTTCGATAAAGAGGCAATAAAAATAAAGCAAGGATTAACTGTTCGGTTTGTTACCGTGATAAGATTTGCCGTATCGCTAGACCAGGATTCAGCAAAAAGGAAATGAATATTAACAGCGCTATGAAACGTATAAGGTACGAAGTCGAAGCCGGTCCGTACATGGAAGCTACTGGCGTTTTTCAGCCATTTTTTTTGTTGCTGTTCTGAGGTCTTTAAGGCGAAGTGGAAATGTTTTGGATCACATGAGCCGTCGTCTTCATCGCTGTGTCACTATGGTTTTTCGCAAAGCAGTTGCGACCTTTCCAGATACTCATCAGCCAGCACTGAGCGGCTCTGTCAAAAGTTCTCAGACCAGAGCACGCGAGATGGGAATAGTGGTAAGTCTCTGTGGTGGATTAGTGCCCTATTGGGATCTTGAGACTTTTGGAAGCGGAGGGGACATCTATTTTCACTAGGCACTGCACTGCTGCCCAATCTCTGGACCCACCGACAACGCTGGTGTCGTGGGTAATGGACTGGAAACTTTGACAAAGACGGCACCTTCAGTGCGAGGACAAATGCAGAAAATAGGGCCTTTATGGTCTCACACGTTGTGTCACTGACTCACTATCATCACTATACTCACCACACTGCGGGCGCACTGCCAGACACGGGCAGAGGGCTGCTGACTTGGTTGTCAGACGCTTCCTTGGAGCCCGGAGGAGGCTCTTGAATGTCACTAATGGTCAGCGACACAGTGTCTGCGCTCTCGGCATCACTGGAAGACACACTCGGCGCAGCCCCTCCCTGTGAAACACAGGAAGGCCACCTGCGCAACGCGCAATCCGGTGTCAACGTTTCGGATCGCGTCCAATTTTTGAAAATCCTTATATCTCACTTGACTTTATATTCAGCAAATATTTTCGCGACTGAACTTGGTAAGCTTCAAGTTTTAACGATTTCATTTCACTCTGAGCTCAGCTACGCTTCTGTATTGTGCTCCTTGAAGAAACGCTAGAATTCAGCAAATCCTCGGAGAATACTGGTAATGACAGTATCTTTACGCTTAAAGAAATAATTGGTTTCGCCGGAAGCTTAATGCTAAGGAAGAAACAATTTATGAACAAAAAATAACGGGTAATCAGTTAGTCGAATAAAGAGGAAATAAAAAGGCGGAAAGGCAGAGGTGTAAACCGCAGCACAGTGACGCAGCGTTCTTGTCTGGGGCCACTCTTCTCGTAAAGTAGTTCTTTTTGCCGCCACACAGTGAAGCGTTGCTTAAAAAGACAAAGACAGCGTATAATGAAGATTGAGCTAATACCACCTTACCTTCCGTCTTTTTTACCCACTGCCTTCTTCCGGCTTACTAAAGGTGTGCGTCTTCTCCAGGGTGATACATTAAATGACCTCGCTTCGTCATAGCCAAACGATTTTTTTTCCTCACGCAACCATACCACTGCGCAGTATTTTTTTCCCTGCTGTTTTGTTTTCTTACTTGTTTTTCGCGCACACCGAGCCAATCGCGTAACTGACTGGGGAGTTTGCACATGATGCTTATTTTGAAGGCTCACGCGGTCATTGACCTCCTGCGAAATAAGCAAATTCAGGAAGCGTGAGTTTAGCATCATTTGCTTCCCGGGACTTGACCTTTTTTTTTTACTTACAACTTCTTTCTTTATTGCGGCGAGAGCTAACTTGAGGCGTCCTTGGATAAGGGAAAAAGCGCGTGATCAATATGAGGATGCAGAAAGCGCAAAAACGAGGGGAAAAAATTGCGGCAAGCGGGAAAACACCCCAGGAGAAAGCCTTGCTTGACTGGGCAGCGCACCTGTAGTGGACCTTGCAGAAAGTCCTCGAGCGGAAGAAGTCGTCGGGCGTGGGAGCGTCGCCGGCGAAGCGCACTATCTCGAAGCAGGCATCGCAGGAGCCCACGTCCGAGCAGCCCGAGCTGAGCAGCGGCCTGCGAGACTCGCTGCTGCTGCACTGGCTCGACTCCTGGGCCCGGGATCGAGGCTGGAGCGACATCCGCGACGGGGTCTCCATGGCTGCACAGCGCGGACAGAGCGGGGAGCTCAGCGCAGCCGCGCGGCAGCGCAGCGTGGAGTGAAATCGACTCCGCTGGTGCAACGTGAAAGGGGGCTCACGCCTTGCTTTGAAAGAACTCGCGAGGCGGAAACGAAAGGTGGCCGAAACGCATCAAGGTACTGGCTGCAGCTTTCAGCGGCTTTCTTTCGGTTACCAATGTTCGAACGCGCTCTAGAGAGGTTAACGCGGATGAGTTGAAATTGATTTCAGAAACAGGGCTTAAATTGTAGTGGAAGTTGCAACCAAATACGTGCCAAGAGCAGAGAAAGGTTGGCTTTTCTTTCATGTTCCTTTTTTTTTTCAAGCAAGAAACGAACTTGTGCGAATGAACAACAGTGCTCGGTAGCTTGTAACAGGCGTTTCATGCTCTTTTTTTTATGTTGCCCTAGCAACTCCGTGACATTCTGCGTGACATTGTTTCGCTTTTCCCCACAGCAGGGCCTGCGGTTCGCGCAAGCGCGAAATAAAAATAAGACAGTGAAGAAAAAAAGAACGACAAAAAAAAAACGCCCCGCGAACAAACAGCGCGACAGGAAATTTCCGCCGCCCCCCCCTCCCCCTAACAGCATACATTCGGCCGACCTGAAGTCTTGCAAGGGAGCTTCCTGCGACTGGCCAGCTTCCCTCGGGACGCCGCTTCGAAGGCCTCGGCCAGCTCCTCGGCCTGGTTGGTGTGCAGCACGTGCAGCCCTTCGCCTGCGCACACGTCAAGGCACGCTCTGTCGCTGCTGCCACGTCACATTCTCGTCGCCATAATTTCATGAAGGCGCCGCAGACACGCAAAACTGAGCAGACGGCGAGTTGTCGAAGGCAGTTGGGATATGCCAATGGGATGTCCCTTGTTTGTTTTTTTTGTGTGTGTGAAATATGCTAGCAAGCATCGACAGCGGATGGGCGGTAGGCTTTTGTGCTATGATATGAGCATTCTCAGCGCCACATAAATATTGCAAGATGTTTTCATCCTCCTCGAGCACCATTCTTGTCCTTCACTCCTGAGAGAGAGGCACCCATGCAGTAAAACTGGATTATGGAGAAGTTCATGATGCATGCTTGGTAAACAACGCGGAACGACAGGAAGTCAGAGACACAAAATGAGGCGACGCAGGCAGCTGCGAATTTATTGCAGAAAAAGCGGCTTTTAAACTTCAAAAGTGAACACGTGAAGAAGGAACGTTTCTCGGCTGCGTGCCTTTTTTTTTGTTTAAAAGCAGTTTTCCTCGTAATAAATGCTCAGTCGGGAGTCTGTAGTGTTGTGTCCTCCTGTTACTCTGGCCTACAATGCTTCTGCGCTTTTCATCAAACTCGACCGCACCGATTGTTTAAGGCCATCACACAAGCTGAAGAATCTGCCAGACATACTTCTGGGAAAGTCCAACTTCTATTTTTCTCCTCACCTTTGCCACACTTGGAGCCTCCCTCGAAGCAGAACTTCCCGTCGACCAAACCGAAGCGACGCAACTCCTTGAGAGGCCAGCTTCCCAGCAGCCGAGGCGGTAGGCCTGACGTCAGGCAGAACAGGTGGTCTTGCAAGTGCAGTCGCGCCGGGCCGCTGGCCAGCTTAGCGCGGCCCGGCGCGTGCCATATCTGCACCAGGAACTGTTGCACTGCGGGAAGCGACGACGCAAAGTCACTGGGCGCTCTCACCAGCACCGCATAAGCTCCCTTCCTCTCTCACTCTGTCTTTCCTCTTTACTCGGCTCTGCCTGGAGCCCCACACTGTAGACCCAACGCAGAAATGTATGTGGACGTTTACGCTATCCGCACTTGCGAATGAAGCGAGATGCCCTCACCTTCGGCAACATTGGCGCGTATCTTGACCTGCCACTGGATGAGCAGCTCTCTGGAGTCGAAGGCCAGCGCCAGCACCAGGTCTGGGCAGATGAGCGCCAGTGTGTGGCTCTCCTTGTCGAGCGTGAAGCCGGACTCCAGACCCAGGCAACCCGCCAGGGACAGCGACGCCTTGGTCGGGCCCTGCTTGCAGCGCTCCTTGCTGTCGCGGTACAGCTGCACGTGGATGCAGTCTGCGGGAAGATGAAACGCGCTCATCACACGCCGTACGGTGCCTCGAGCAGCGTCCTGCAACTTGGTCCGCATTCTGCGGTTTCATTCATAAGGCAAGGCTGCTCATAGCCTTTTTAAGAAGAAAGAAAAATTTTCCCCGGTTGCTGAACGGTCGCAGAGTGTTTCGATATTTCCGTGTACTTTGTTCCATTCTTCTGTGCGCTGCTTAAATGAAGACACGGATAAGGACGGGACGGTACCTAACCATGGGCCGTCCTGTCCAAAGCTGCGTCATTTTCCGCGTTCTTTAGCGCTGCTTTTATACGTCAATATGCATCAGCTAAACTTACTCCATTTTTGAATAAGATATAATGCACTCTTCCCAACGATTGCCGCTTCAGGAGCACGCCAATTTCCATATTTGTCAAACGCTAAGTTTTCCAATGACTAACTCGAACAAAATCAAGCAGCGTGGTATTACATTACACAGAAAGCGCAAGACTGGATGAAAATAGAAATAGTGTGTTCCAGCTAGAATTAAGACTGATGAGCTCTGGTAAATTTTTCAAACAAAATAATGATCAGACACCATGAGGCCTGGTACTGAGAAATTCTTGGCTGCGTGAGACAGGCCCGGTAGGAGAAATGTCGGCGTCAGGACAAGTTTAAAAGTCATTACTTTTACAGAGCTACAAGTACAAGATTCTTGTGCAAACACTGGAGTTTTTAGAGGTAGAATTTTACCGATATTTTCGGATTGGCTGATAACCTAAGTAAGAAAGGAAACAACATCATTTCTAAGTTTATTTCCACCTTCGCGACGGTACATGTAAGGCTAGCTAAGCTTTTTCGTGGTCAAAAAGTACCACGAACAGAAAAAAAAAGAAAAATGACGGCGGCCTAACTCTGTTACACCGAAAAGTCTAGCGATAGCTATTCTTGCTTCTACTATGATTTTGCTCTTTCTTATCTCGTGACTTAACTTGTTGCTTGCGGCTGCTATGTGTACGCGGTTAAAGTACTCAGTTTGCAAATTTTAGCCATTTATTACCTTTTGCTTCTTGATTCGCACCAATTCTGGCAAACACCGTTTTGTAGTCTGTGAAGTAGTTGGTTATGGCTTGCAGTTCGACTATGGTTATCTTTGCAGGGATCACTCTCAAGGCAAAAATTGGACGTCACCATCGTATCGAGCACGTTCAAATTAGGCTGAACATCGACTTCAGTCCAAATTGAAGAAGGTCAAATTTCGGGGGTGGGGTGGGCCAAATTTGGAGGTCACCATCGTTTTGGGCATATTCGAATGAGGTTGGAGATCGATTTTGATCCAAATCCGAGGTGGAATTTTGGAGGTAGGCCAAATTTGGAGATACCATCGCATTGGCCACAGTCAAAGTATTCTTCGGCATCTGACTTAAGGCTGTTGCTATGAAATCGCTAAGTCCGAGGATCACTTCAATGTCAGAACTACATACCGACTGAAACTCGAGTTTCTGCATTGAATAGAGCTATCGTTCTAAGACGTCAGAATGCCCGCCTTTTTCCGAGACGAAGGAGTGAGGCTCGTTGTCTTATCTTTGCCTTAATGTTATAGTCGCATCAAAGGGTTGCCCAAGGTCTTATTTTCTCTTTCGTTCACACTTGGCAAGCGAACGAAATTGCAAGCATTCCACGCATATAATTTGTTCGAGAATGATCACGATTTTTAATGTGCATGTCGCTATCGCCGCTACCAAGCAACCTTTCGTCTGTGCGAAGTTCGCTCGAGAAACAATATCCTTGCAAATATTTGCCTATTCGTTATCATATCCAGGCAATCATGTTAACATGCACTGCAACCTCTCATATAACCCTATCTTACACACATTAAACGAATGTGCGCGCAAAATGGTCTCAGCATTGTTCATACTGCCAGTAGAATAACGCAGTTATCGATTTTCACTTCGTTCATTGTTGTTTCCATCCAAAGCGTACGCAATAAAGGTAATTGCTTATATTAATGCACGCGCAAGATGTGTACGTTTGAGCTGTCTTGACCTTGTAATGCACAGGCTATGAAAATGTTAGATGAAAGTTATGAACGTCCAGCATTTCGTTGTTACCGGTGCGCGCGTTACAGAAATGTAAAGGAGTGTTATAAAAGTATTTATAAAGAATATTAGATTCACGTATGTTTTAAATTAGACAATTAGGGTCAATTTCTAGGCACCTACGAAATACAAAGCTGCGTACACAGACAGACACAGGCATATGTAACAACAAAATTCAAGATAATTCTAAATGCATACATGCCTGTCAGCACCTTTAAGGCAAGAAGTACATAGCACACGGGCACGGGACGCAACGTTACCAGGAATTCCAGACAGAATCTAGCCGGTGCCGCTACGGCTAGCGGCTTACCATGTTCTGTTCTGCAGTCAATCATTCATTCTCTTTTTTTCTTGCGTCACGGATGATGTCAACATGCTATTTTTTAATGCTAAAGCCATGCACCTTGTGGTAGTAGCCAAGGGAACTATACAATCGCTTGCCCTGAATTCCTAGTAATGAGGCACGGTCGTTCGTGTCTTAAAAGCGCTAATAAATATGCATGCATGCAATCAATGAACTCCAGCTAACCCAAATTTCAACACCTATCAAATCCGTACACCACTCACTGGTGCGGCAGAATCCATGTGCGAAGTCGTGCCTAACAGCTGCACGACGTGCATATCCGCTGAACCATCGCGCCGGCTACCAGTCGCCTTTCTACGCGCAAAACAACCAGTGCCTATGCGCGAAATATCAAAATCATCGCTGTCAGATAATTCACTAAAGACCGGCATAACACGAAACGCAAGGAAATATGTTGCCAACACGTTCTTGCTTTATACGTATCGTGATGACGAAGACTGTTCACTGAGGGAGCAGCTATGGGCGCCTACGCGCAAATCATTCCTCAGCTTTCCTCAGCCATTGCGTTAACACGGCGCCGCATGCTAGCGCAGCATACGGCGATTGTTATTCTTTCATGCTGCAATCTGCACCGCATACACGTGTCCAACATTCGTGGACAAAAATTTTGAAAGTTGAAAAACTAAGATATTGGCATCGAAATATTTGTAGGTAATGATCCAGTCTTCCGATGTGTAGAAAAATATTTGTTTTATAGTGTTGCCACTGCTCGCACACAGCATTTAAGGCTGCCGTTGAAAACCAATGGGGAACGCTTTTGAAGATAGCAAAAAGGTTAATAGCAAAAAAATTCAAGCCTGCCGATGGTAAACCTGCGGATATATTGATTGTTACAGTAAAAGCTTACAATATATGAAGAAATTGTGCTCATTAACTTTTTCCCGTTCAAGAACGCTTTGGTCCAGAATTATTGGGTATGAGCAACTGAATCAACGTTTGAATGTTCCGGTGTTTCGTCCGTATGTGACGCCTCGGGGTCATACAGTGAAAAAAAATGAAAAGGAAAGTAAAGGCGCAGTTACTGTCTCACTTCTAGGTGGACACCTCAACCTCGCAGTGGAGGTGATAAAAGTAGAGAAGAGGGTGGAGTTTTAATGCGCCAGCATTAGTAGGGTCAATATGGGCAAAACCTGGCGTCGTTGGCGTTTTAAGGCTCGGTGTAAGAGACCGAAAAGCGCAATACTGCCACTGAAAAGTAAAATTGATGGTTACTGGGCGCCTAATTTTACCTAATTGAACAAAATACCGACAACTTAACTGACAAATCGAAACATTAATTGTCACGTGTGCGAGTGAATTCAGTTCGTCAACACAAATTGGTCCCACAATCGGAGTCTCAGTGCTAGTATACCCCTCCGCATAAATCGCATGGATCATCTGTCACTTTTTAAACAACAACAACAAACACGGTGACAACTAAAACAACAGCAACAGCAGTCCTGCAGGACTGTTCTTATGTTAGTAAAACTGTCTGGATCAGAATCTGTACGCATCGTATACGGATACAGATTCTGTTAACCGTTAATCGTGCGCACCGGTTAACCGTATATGTTAACAGTGCGCACCAGTTAACCGTCTTTGTTAACCGCACGCACCTGTTAACAGTGTCTGTTAACCATGCCCACTTGTTAATCGCTAACCGAACGCACCTGTTTACCGTATTTGTTAACCGCATTCGCCTGTCAACCGCATCTGTTAACCGTACGCACAGAAGATAATGTATTGCATTCTGTTTTATTGCATTTTATTGTATCGACGTGGCGGCCGTGAAAGAAGTGAAGACACCTAAAATTGTGCCATTCAGATGAACACGCAGCGATGACAACACACGATAACCGCGGTGGTGAAAACAGCCCGGGCAGCTGCTAGTCTAGGACGCATTGCCGAGGAGCGCTCGTTAGTAACGCGCACCGAAAAGTTCCTAACGCCCACATGAAAAATCATATTTTAACCACAGGGAAACGTACAGCAACAGAAAACAAAACGGTATTTCGAGCCGTCCTTGTGTGCTTACACGAGGGACCGCGTAATAAATTACCGCTAACGATGCGCAAATACGTTCAATGCTTCGAGGGATATTTTTAGGATTGCTTCCTCTTTCAGTAGCCAGAGCATTCGCAATCTCGGCTTCTCTGCACGGCCGCGTGGATGACGCTAGCACAGCAGTGGCGCGCACGGGCCCGGCCCTGGACCAGCTCGCCCCTAGTAGCCACCGGCCAACGGGCACATGGACCCAGGTCGCCAAAGCAAAGGTGCAGGGAGGCTCGCCCATGCACTCGCAGCGGATCCAGGACTCCGGCGTCGCGTGGTGCGCGTGAAATATGTTTGGCAAAGTTTCGGCGGCCGGCGAAGCGCCCCCTCGGGGGCGGCAGCAGCGGTGCCGGCGCTGAGCGCCCCGGCTCGTTAAACATTCAAGCGCAATTACGGGCCTCGCGCTGGTGAATCAAGACCGCGCATTTTAATCCAGACTTGTGCTCCTTTGCCGCCTTCTTGCACGGCCGGAATTCATTATGAACCAGTTATGCTCGTTAAATTAACAACGCAGCGGCGTCGTGCTAGAGCCCGGCGCTGTCGGCGGAGGCGTATCCTGACTCAACAAATGCCGGGAGGGGCCCCGCTGTTCGCGAGCCGCGCGCAGGCTGCGCGAACCGCTCCACAACAGGTTTTTAGACGCGCCATTTTTTTTCTTCCTTTCTTAACTTCTTCCATCCTCCTTCCGGTACTTTAGCTGCACGCGTCGCAGCGGCAGCAGCTCGACAACGGCTTCCAAGAACATTACTGTTTTTGGGAAGGATGAATAAAGTAGGACAAGAGACGGAAGAGAGCGGAGGGCTGTCGCGAGGGGCAGTTCATTAGCGGAATATGCGCTCTCGCGCGACACGAACAGACGATGCGAGAAAGATGCTTGTTCGCCATTTTTCTTTGTTGTTGTTGTCGTTATTGTTGTCGTTATTCTTGAACGCTCTGTGAGACCATCAAAAACTGCGAGTAAAGCTATAACTTGCCGTCTTGCAAAGAGGCAGATATGTAGCGAAGTTTCTTGAGTGACCGACAATAACTCTCGGCCTAGGATCAAAAATAAAAATCCGAGGCCTCCAGGAGTGCAAAGACAGAAATCAGTTCGAAGGCAGGAAAGGAAGAGAGATTTTTTTTAGTCGCCAGCTCCTGTGCAGAAGTGTATAAGTCGGGAGGCATAGGCTCCTTGAGAAACCTGAGGCTGCAATTACAGACAGCAGGCAACATCAGCGCCGTTACTTGAATTCTTCTCATGTGGCGTTAATGTTGCTAGGGGATGTTCAATTGCCTTGGGCGCTGAGGGAAAATTACATTTTTCCACATCTCGTAACTGGTATTACGATGGTCCTCGACAATGTGATAATTACAACGAAACGTGCAATTGTAATAGTTAAAATGTTAATTAGTGCATTTCAGTAATTTAACCATTTCATTGGCGTGCATCATCCGTTTTAGAGCGTCCATTACCGCCATCAATGTCACGAAGGAATAATTTTATATCAAAAAGCTGATTTTTTAAATTACTTAAAGTATTCCCGCGCACATCCTACGTTTGTAGTTTTCTCCGGCCACAGGGTAATGGACTTTGTTGCGTTTAACTTTGTTAAGGGGTTTAAGGACATCGGTTAAAACAAAGGGGGTAAAGGGCGCCACGTATTTTCACAGGAAAGTTGCACAAAGTCAAGACTAGGAACTGTTAGCTGAAGGGAGTTTATTAGTTTTTTACTCCTGCAGGCAGTGGACGTTTTAGAGGTCGCCGGAATTAAAAATGATGCACCTACTTGCGAGCTTTCTGAAAGCATTACTATGTCGTAGAATTCCATCCGAGTGCTGAAAGATAGGCTCGCAATTCAAACAGCCCGAGGGATGACGTTCTGACCCGCACGGTAGGCGGCGCCCCGTTGCCATGACGCGTCAAAATTCGCGTGGTCTCCGTCGCTGCCAAAGCGCGCCAGCCAGCAGGGGCCATCTCGCACTTCTGCATTCTGTGCGTTTAAATTGAAACGGCACCTTCTCGATTGCGTTTGTATTGCATTGCGGTTGCATTGTCAGGGTATGAGAGAGAGTGAAAAGCACTTTATTAAATAGCGACATATCAAGAGCTCAAGATATCCTGGCCGTCCAGTTGTTCCGACGCTTGCCAGGCACTCCATGTAGAAGGGGGAGGAAGTTCGGAGGGCTACTGGGCACTGAAAGAGACAGTGCTCCAGATTGGCGTGAGGTGAGGGGCAGTTGAGTCGGGAGGAGTCAGACCGCATGCGAAAGAGGTGCAGGCGAGCTGGGGTAAAAGGGCGCTGGTGCGATACTTGCTGAGAATATAGGTCTGGGCGACTGTGAGTTGAAGGCGTGGTTTGGAGAGTGTCTGAAAGGAGGCACGGAACTGTGTGTAGAAGCGCGGTGGATGGTACATTGCTCCATTTCGCACCAAGTATTCAAAACAAAGAAAGCATAGCCACTGCAGAAAGCTTAGCATGACTGTTTTATATCCACTGCCGGTGAAGCGAAAAAAAGCAGAGGCTTCCAAAGCGTAGCCTCCAAAATATCTAAATTTCGCCGGAGTCATTTGCACGAATTCGATTGTTGTTCAACGAAATTTTCGGCAATTAAAAACGCTCATTATTATATTGAAAAATTTACCTCGCACAAGCGCTTTCTTTATTGCTTGTGACGCTTCTGTTTTAACTTGCCTCTTTCTTTTTTTAAACCGGGTCTCGTGACCGGCACCTTAGCACTGCTGCACCCGGCGAAGCGAACACCGTCCATCAGCGCTAATGCCCAGGCGCCTCCCTTTCTATGCATGAATATAGCTCGAGAAATACGGTCCACGAAAGCATCTTTTCCTCGTTAGGTAATTCGAGAAGCCTCCACCTTGCTGCTTGCCAAAGCGCCACAGAGGAGCTTCGCAAGCATTCGCTTATGCGCTTGTCTTTGCCGGAGGCGGCCGATTGGAGCATTTCGGGCCTCCGTGCCCCCACGCTCAGCATGCAGCGAGGCCTTCCCAAGGACCGCGCAATCAGGAGCCAATTTGCTCCCTGCTCACCTGGAGCGCCTGTAGTGCAAATCTAATTAGGCGTCAGAATAGGGAAAGTCCTGCGGCCGATGTCCGCGACGACGCTGGGAAGCGCAGCGCAGCGGAAAATTGGCTAATTTAACCAAGAAGCGCGGGACGCCAGCCTGCACGCAACGACGCAGGGGAACCGGGCAGGGCGGCGGGGTCCCGCCGAGCGAACCTGTCGCTGCTTCGGCGCCATCGGTAAAGCGCTGGTTGCGAACACAATCACGGTTGCATGTTACGCAAGCGTATTCCGTTCAATGCGCGCAATTAAAGCGCTTTCCCTGCCCAAGCGCCGGCGACAAAGGATTTTACAGGTGAGAGTTAATCTAGGTGGCCCCCTTTCGGCGCTGCGTACACAGTAAGAAACATGCGCGTGTTCGTATTCGGCGCTGGCGCGAGTTGAGACGCACAGAGCAAGAAAATCGCTGGACTGAATGCCGATGTAACGGAACAGCGGAGCTATACTGGGTGCTCCCGCGCAGCTTGCCACTAATACTTAAAAATAAGCATTTTGAGATATAAAGGTGGCTCTGGTAATAGAAGTGTTGGCGGACGTCAAGAAACAACGCAATCATATTAACTAGTGTGCTCGTTAACCGAAATCTAATAATTAACTAGTGAACTATTATAGTTCGGTACTTAGATGCAATTAGAGATTTGTAGCCGGCTGTTAGCAATAGTCATATCAGATTCTAGAATTGCGAAAGCGCGATTTCTCTCGGCTATGTGCCTGAACAAATTTTGGCCACCTGGCGGGTCGTTAGAAAAAACGTGGTCCTTGGCGCGCGCACAGCGATGCCCATCGGCACATGTCACTGCGTACGGCCCGCGCCGCGTGACTTCTCTCTCCCTCCCGCTCTGTGGCGCTCGCTGCTGCTCTTTGCTTGGAGCGTGGTCGGATCACTTCCATGAAATGTACTTCGTTCAATGGATAACTTTATATATCTCGAAGGCCAGTAGCTGCCCTCCTTGGCTGGTCTCGCTGCAAGCCTTACAGGCACGCCAGTGCACTGTAACGCTGAAAATAGTGCACAGAGCGTCGCATTGTTGCTGACAGTGCCCTAGAGATGATCTTGGAACTGCCCGGGCGAAAGCTTTCAAGGCCTCGTGCAAGCTCCAGCGCCTGGGTGCGGTCCGACTAGTTTGCTTTGTTCCCTTGAATCATCCTTGATTCTGCGTTTTTGGATACTGCATATGTTTTTGGAAGTAAACGGAGCAGAACGGAGGGACAAGGGCAGGAGACAGGCGCTGTCTCCTGAGGGCGCGCGCATGTGTGTTATGATGTCCCAAAGCGACAAACGAATGAGCTGTGAGGGACGCCGTAGTGGATGACTCTTGGAAATTTCGACAGTGACGCCACACAGCACACGGCCGCTTTTTGCGTTTCGCCTCCAACGAAACGCTGCCGCCGTGGCCTGTATTGAACCCGAGTCATCCGGCTCATTAGCCGAGCACCCAACCTTTAAGCCACCGTGGATGGTTGTGCGTGAGCGCACATGCACTCAAACTGGATCTGCAGCACTGCGCTGTGGTCGGCATCTTGGGCGACAACCCATCCGAGGTGGCTCAGTGGTTTGGCGCTCGGCGACACCTCTCGCTGCTACCCGCTCGCATAAAAATATCTCGCTTGTGTCTCTTTCATAAAATATGTCATCGCAACTCATATATGCGATCCCTTCAGGTTCAAGCGTCAGCATACATTTCATCTCGCCTTAACCAGTACCAGAAAGTAAATATTCCACACTGCAACACCATCAATTTATCTGTATTCATTTCTTCCCCAAACTCCCAAAGATTAGATAAACTTATGTCCATTACTTACAGGCATAACTGGCACCGATAACTTTAAAACTGCACTTCAAAAGTTTAATTTCATAACTTATTGCCACGACTGACAGTATGCTCTCGAAAATAACCGCTTTTCTTACGCATTGTGCCTTTTTTTTTTAGCTACGGTCTAACACTTCCGGGACAATGATGTTTTCCTTTGACTTCTGCTTGAAATGTTTTCCATATTTTGTATCTTTACTTCAAGTTTGTGTGATTAGCGTTTGTTTTTGCCCCTCCCTTTCCTTGAGGGTACAGTGTACCAGGAGATTAAATAAATAAATAAATATTCAGGACACAAGATGCCCTCCTGCAAGACTGCTAATTCGTAATGCCACAGTGGACGACTGCTTGGGCTGGCGCTTCGAATTCCGAGGTTGCCGAAAATTTTGCGTCATTCATCGCAATAGAACAATGCAACTGCCACCACCATAGCAGGTATCCGGGTTGCACTGGTCAATCTGCCACATTCGAAAGAAGTCCTGCTTTTCACCGCAACATCAGTCAGATGGAGCAGAGATGGTCCGGCAGTATCAACAGAAAATGCACCGACAGCAACGCAAGGCTGAGCTTTAAGCATAAAAAAAAATGTTTCGAAATTCGAGGCTGTAGATGTTATCAACTTTGTACTGCTAAATAATAATAATAATAATAATAATAATAATAATAATAATAATAATAATAATAATAATAATAATAATAATAATAATAATAATAATAATAATTGGTTTTTGGGGGAAGGAAATGGCGCAGTATCTGTCTCATATATCGTTGGACACCTGAACCGCGCCGTAAGGGAAGGGATAAAGGAGAGAGTGAAAGAAGAAAGGGAGAGAGAGGTGCCGTAGTGGAGGGCTCCGGAATAATTTCGACCACCTGGGGATCTTTAACGTGCACTGACATCGCACAGCACACGGGCGCCTTAGCGTTTTTCCTCCATAAAAACGCAGCCGCCGCGGTCGGGTTCGAACCCGGGAACTCCGGATCAGTACTAAAAGAGGAATCGGGTTTTTTGAAATTAAGATGGCACTGCAGCACTTGTTAAAGAAGCACTTGATAGCTTGCAAAGAATCTGGTATTTGAAATCACTTACAAAAAAGCGCGAAACACATTAAGAGAAAATAAATAACACAAAGCGCACCAACTACGGGGTATTCTTTGTAAGGCGCAATACATCATCTCTCTTTGTTCGCAACTCCGCAACTCAGCATCCAAAGAAAATAACAGGGGAAGT
>JARKHS020023492.1:0-38047 GCA_030143305.2 Amblyomma americanum | reverse complement strand
GATTTTGCGCCGCCTAGATTTCGCCAGTCCACTCCTGAATTTTGGCACGTAAGCGTTTCTAGTCACCGTATCTCTCCGAGTGCCAAAACCACGGCAGCATGCTTAGTTGCGGAAAGTTGCGGCCCCGAGCCCCGTATGTGGATGCAGGTCCGGCTTTGTTCTTCTACCTGCCTATCTGAATGTTATCATGGCTCTAGCTGTGTGTCTTGTAAAGCGTTCAAAGTTTCAGCACCCGCCAGAATTTTGCGAGTATAAACCAGAGCTTGGAAAGCCTCGCGCTAAGAAAACACGTAGCGTGCCGTCCGATGTTGTTTCTTATCGTTTCGTCTGCCTGACGGCTGGTTTTGTAACGGACCTCAGAGTAATGTTTTTCGTCGATGTATTTTTGGGTGTATAGCCGCCGCGGTGGGTCAGTAGCTTTGGATTTCGGCTGCTCATTTCAATGTCACTGGATAGAATTCCTGTCGCGGCGGCTGCATTTCGATGGAGGCGAAATTAAAAAAAAAAAACGCCCGTGAGTTTTGCGATGTCAGCGCATGTTAAGGAAACCCAGGTGACTTAAATTAATCCGGAGCTCTCCACTACGGCGTCGCTTATTACCTTTAAGCCGTTAAACTCCACATAGAATGCTATTTTTGTATATACGTATAACCAAGACAAAGTTAGCAACCCAAGCGCGCAACATTCCCAGTCCCTGCGCAGCTGACAGTACGATCAACAACGATCACAAACCTTTTACAGTTCATCGCATGCAGATAAGGTTTACTAAACAGAAGTCTGGTCAAACATGCTCTTCCAGGCGGTAAGCTCTACGTCTTAAGCGCTCAATCCGTATTAAGCTGGGTATCGTCAGTTGTCTATAAGACATGTCCGTTAAAACACATTTCGCGAACCAGAAACCAATTATGACACGTTCATATCAAAGAAACCGAAGCACTCTTATTCCAATTACTTTAACTGTCAGATATTTTTTTGACAAGCATTAGGGGAGAAGGTAGACCTGCCGTACAGAATGAAAGTACTTGCAAGATGTTTACACGAAATTCAATCCTGGGTTAATCTTGTTTCATAAGGGCAAACACGCTCAAGAATAATAACAAAAAATGATTTCCTTCGTTAATGTGCGACTCGTGCCGCCCAGGCTTATTGAATTATTCTTCCTTCGCGTCCACGCGCCATCACCCAATTCAAGGTCCTAACTTGATCTGTTTTTTTCTAACACGTGCCTTGACGCCGCACCAGTGTTTTTTTAACGTGCGATATTACTGCCCGGCGGTTTGTTCTTTCGCATTTTATTTGGTATACGCGCTGGTTCTTCACAAGGCTGCAGGTTTCGAGAATCAGCGGATTTGTCAAATTAAATAGAAACGTGAGATCAGCTAGATGAACAAAGCACGTATAACACCGTGTTTGAGCACATGTCTCAGATATAACAAAAATGTGTGTGTGTGTGTGGGGGGGGGGGGTGCACCTAAGCTCCGTCTTAAGGATATTACACGATAGGTAATGGGTTAATTCCCATGTATGCAAGCGGTCATTCTCTACTTAACATTCATGGTTCCATGGAAGTCCTTAAACCACTCTTGTCGCAGTGGTGCAGCGGTTAAGCGATGAGCCGCTGCCCTGCGATGACAGGTGCTGCCACACGGTGGGACTTGTGCGAACCATGTCGCTCGTCTCGGGAAACCTCGCGCGACCAACCATTGATTTAACCGCCACCTGGCGGGGTGCCCAGCTTGCTCACAATATGGTGGGCAGGTTGTGGTGACGCCACAAGATTACGTGGCCCAGGTGGCTCACCAGCCTCCTACGTTGCTTCTCTGGGGATTTTTCGTGGATTTTTCGCTCACGGCCAACGACACGAACAACAACGACGCCGAGTTTTCTGCCGCCCGAGCTCCTTAACGCTATCGCGTTAATAACAGCAGCAGGCAATATAATGCCTTTTGGTAGCAGCGCCGAAGCAGCAGAGTAAAATGCGGCCATCCCAAACATATTTGCGCAGGCTGACATCTCCCTTCCACGACTATTGACGTCACGAGAGAAGGACAGCCAGTAGAAGATCACAAGTGGCGAGGATATAAGGTAAGCTCTCCGTCTCCGTGGTCGGTTTAAACCTGACTGCGCTTCCTAATGAGTATTTTTTCGTTTTCGCTGCGAGCTGTCAGGTGCGGGTGTTTTCAAAGAAATCACGGCAAATGCGTTATGCAGTGACATATATTTTTATACTGTGATGCGATATAGGGGATGCTTTTCACCTCCGCTGAGTGGTAGGTCTTGCGAAACGCAGTCATGTGTACCGCAGCTAAGCGGTGTGCCAGCAGTCATGTGTGCCACGCAGACGCCCAGGTCGGACTGCGGTACGTACTCGCGGAAGCCCAATGCCGTTCTAAAGGGCTGATGTAGTCCACAAACTAAGCGCCTTGCGAACGCATCGAGTGGAGAGATCGGGCAGGGAGCCTCCCATTCGCTGGACGTACTTTCTTCGCTGAGGCGCATGCGTGAGCGCACGAAGCCGTCCGAAGCACTCTTTAAAGAGGAGAAATAGATGAAGTGGTCGAGGACAGCCGGAATGTGGGCCCTTTTCAGCCGCGGGTTGTATTTTTACTTGGGCCGATCTACAAGCAGAGACGCCCGGCGCGGAATGCGGAGACGCCACCATTTGTCAGCTGTTCGAGAACGAGCCGGGTCAGCCCGCAGAAGGGCGCCTTTAGCGCCGCCCTTCTTTTATTTCTACCTCTCACCTGGTCGAGTTTGCCTGCAGTATTGGTTTCCCTTTCTAGCCCATCCCCTTCTCCCGTATTTTGTTTTTCTCACTCGAAACTCTCGTAGTTTCTTCACTTCTTTCCTGCACCGACCTCAGGCCGGGAATCCTAAGAAGGCAGCGAAGAGGACAAAGTTGATTGGCAGCGTTCGAACCGGTCATGGCAAGAAGAGGCCACCAACAAACACATCCGAAGAAGTTGAATTCTTGAAGACTCCTGCGCTCGCGGCGAGAAATTCAGAAGCGCTTGACGTATGTTCTGACACTTTTTTCTTAAACTCCTAAATATTGTGCGCACGATGAGTATAAGAAGCAAATGGTCGTAAGTAAACACTTGTACTCCGTGCTTCGTAACTGTCTTTTTTTTTTGTTTCCCCAGGTACAGATGGTTTTTCCTGTTCTTCGGTTAGAACGAAGAAAAGCAGGCTGTGAAGATGAAGGCGATTTATCGAGTTGGTAGCAATATAGCGGTTATCGTTGTGCATGCAACACAGTCAGGCGCACAAGCTGGCAGAAAAATACACTTAGACACGATTCCGTTGGCCTCTGCTTTCTGTATCAGCCATTGATCGTTCTGGTCCTCCGGTTAACAGGTGTTTGCCACCTGCCACGGTGGGCAGGTTGTTGTGGCATCACAAGGTCACGTGACCTAGGTGGCAGGTGGCCAATCTGCTTTTCCGCTCACAACGCCGGATTTTCTGCAGAACAGGAGCCACGACTATGTCATTACTGATATGTCAGTGTTCATTACGACTGCAATAACCATTGTGTCGTGTATCTACTGCTCTTCATCCACGCCATCCAAACACGCACAACACACATAATACACTTGATGTACCACTTTAATCACATAGCCATATTATGAATAACAAAGCATGACCACGATAAACAATGCAAAACAATGGCCACACAGAGCTAGCGCATCTAATTCGCGTAATCTACCGCCATATTTTCGTCCTAGTTTCACCTTGGTGCGCTCAGATACCATCATTCAAGCCATTCTTCGTTGTACTCTCTAAACAGCAACACCAAGTGAGAAGGAGGAAAGCTCTTCCTTAATGAGTATTCGGTATGGCTCTGCTCGGAGGCGATAACGCGTTTCATTTCTTGCACCGCTATAAGGGACGTGCCCTGCGCGGCGTGAAGAGGAAAAAATCATAAGGAGGCCGAACGGAGTTTGGACAAGGTTTTCTTGCTCTAGAGATGCCAGAGAGGGGATAAGAAGGGTAAGAGACGCCGAAGGAAAGAAACAACAGAATGGGCGCTCAGGACACGCCAGAGAAACGAGGCGCAGCGCTGAGCCGGATCTTGTTCACAAAATTGCAACGCAGACTAGGCACCTACGAAAGGAAAAGGAAGAAGCTCATATCGCCCCAAGGCGCGCACGGAGCGAGCGGAGGGAGAGAGACTCGCTAAAGCAGAAGCACGCCGGGGAAGCGCCGCGAGCCAAGGGCGAGGAAGACGAGGAGCAAAACAGACGCTCGTGTGCACGCACGCACGCTAGGCGAAAGGGAGCCGCCGACACCGCGCGCACACGCGATGTTTCTGCAGCCACCGCGTTTTGCGCAAGCAGAGCCCAACTCTCAAGAACAACGGACCGGAGAGACACTTTGTTTGCACGCGACCGAACGGCGTGTTGTTCTTGGCGCCTGGAAGCAGCAGCCAGGCCACTTTGCTGTTGTGCGCATTTGCATCTTGGCTGCGCCCGGGAGGAAGGAGTCGGAAGGCCGCGCAGACCGGAAGGAATGTGGGCCAGCCTTCCTGGCGCACGCCGCCACCCCGCGCAGGGTTCGGCTCGCGGCCGGAGAGCCTAATCGCCTTAGCGGCGGGGCCCACCGGGCGGCTGTTTCTCCGTTGGTTCGGCGCGCCGGCTGCGTGACGAACGGACGGGATCGAACCTGAACCGAGGATCCATTGTTCAAACGAAATCAGCTTATCTGTCCCTCGCAGCATTGCTCACCGCGCGAGGTCAAGACCCTCAAGACTCCCGACGCAAGAACCAAAGGCCGCTGCTGCAGCCGCATCCGCGCTGGCGAGTCTCAGCCTCCCTAAGGGGGTCTCACTGCTGGGCTGCAGCGCTGAGCAGCGTTTGGCGACGGAATGCCATAGGCCCACTCGAGGCTACTTTGCGGGCTGTCTTTCGTCAGTCAGCAATTCCTATTAATTGCTCTTGAGTTAAACCACATCGTGCATCCAGGTTGATTCTCACAGTCGTTGCAGAGTAGCCGCAGGAAAAACAAAAAGTAAGACACACTCATTTTCGACCCGCCAGCCATGACTACCAAGCAGTTATTGCCGTGCGCGCCTTGCCTCCTGAGGACAGGTTGCGAAAGCTTACGACAGCGTGCTTCAGAGCTCAATTCTAAACAGTTTGCAAGGCATGGGCATACAGGGCCATATGTTAAGATTCATTTACAAGTTTATAAGTGATCGCGCGGTTCGTGTACGGTTAGGAAGTACGTTAAGCACCGAAAGGGTTCTATCACGAGGTGTGCCTCAAGGAAGTGTTCTTTCCCCCACGCTCTTTAACGCCGTAATGGCTGGCCTACCCGATTCGTTGAAAAAATGTTGCAGGCAAGTGCGTATGTCACTTTATGCTGACGACATCTGTATTTGGATTACTGGCTATCAACACAAGCGATTAGCCCTGATAGCTCGACAGGCTATACTTTCGGCACAAGCTTACCTTCAAGGTGTGCGGTTGTCTCTGTCAGTGGACAAATCCGGCTTTATTCTGTTTCCAGGTGTAGGAAGACGTCAAGCGCGGTTGAAGATAGACCTCGGTCACTCTTGCATCCGTCAATTAAACCACGCGCGTTTCCTGGGCGTCATTATTGACTCCCGTCTACAGTGGCGAAAAGCTGTAGACGCGATTGTTTCATCTATATCTTCTCGTCTCAATGTGATCCGTAAAATTCCACGTGAGCAATGGGGAAACCATCCTTCTTCAATGGTCAAACTTCATGAAGCGCTGGTGGTCAGCCGGATAATGTATCAATTACCTTTAATTTCCCCCTCGGCATCACAACTCGAGCGTCTCGAAGTTGTCCACAGAAAGGGCCTAAGAAGAGCCATTGGAGTTCCCCAGGCGGCTGCGAATAAGGCAGTACTTCATGAGTCCCTATCGAAACCTCTTAGCCTTATCGCTTCTCAGAGACTATTAATGCATCTTGACCGCTTAGGAGAGACGGTAGCTGGGCGATCCCTTCTCCAGCGGCTCTGCAAGAGATATGAGTCGAAGGCTTACTTGGCACTCAATACTCTTAGTTCTTTAGGCATTAATGTCCGAAGGCAAAGGAAACGGTTGAAACCCCCCTGGTCTTTTCCAACCCTCGACTGTAAGGTCACAATTCCCCATGTGAGCGCAAAGCGCAGCTCTCCTTTGGCAGCAATGCGTTCGCTTGTACTGGAATACTTGGAAACAGAGTATGCCTGCCATCTTCAAATTTTCACGGATGGTTCTGTGGACAAGGTCAAACAAGCTAGCGCAGCGCCTTTTTACATTCCTTCTTTGGACTGTAAGTGGTCCGTACGCTGTACTGCTGTCGTATCCTCCACAACGGCTGAAAGTGTTGCTATTGAGGCGGTTTTACGGAAGTTAGGGTCTTGTCCGGCTCAACCTGTTGTCATCCTAACTGATTCAAAATCTGCCCTTCAGAGGTTAGAGCGCGGATTCCCTACTGACGCCTTGTCTCTAAGCTCTTTGCGCTTGGTGCAGAATCTGCACAGCAGAGGCTTTACTCTACATTTCCAGTGGGTGCCCTCTCACATAGGAGTCAACGGTAATGAGGTGGCAGACAGTCTCGCCCATAAAGCTCTCTCAAGGATTCCATCAAAAAAAGTACCTCAAGATGGAAAAAGTCTCTGCAGGAAAACGGTGCTCGATCACTTCAGTACCCTGTGGAGTGCGTCCCACAAGCCATGTGTGACCAAGGGACTGAGAAGATCTCAGGCGACCCTTCTACATCGAATCCGCACGGCCTCTGCTCGCACTCCTGCATGGATGCATAAGACCGGCATAGCATCGTCTCCGCTCTGCTCTTTATGTGGTGTGTGCGGGGATATCGAACATTATATTATGTACTGCCCAGAGTACAACGCGGAAAGGCAGGCGATGTTCGCTTCCTTCAAGAAGACAGGAACCCGCCACAGCACAGTGCAGGACATTGTCTACCCGAGTGGAAACCAGACATGCAGAAGGGAGGCTGCACGCCTTCTTTTAACATTTCTGCAGAACACGGATCTTGATTTTAAATGGTGACAGCAGGAACGGACTATGGCCTACTGTGATTGAATGTGTGCGTAGATGGTGTCTTCCGGAGTGGACTACTTTATACTGTGAGTGAATGTGTGTATGGAGTGTGGCACTACAATGGCGTATGTTCTACTGTGACTGAATATGTGCATAGATGGTGACTTCTGGAGTGGACTGTGATGTGAACTGTGTGGATTGATTGTGTGCATAGATGGTGACTGCGGGAGAGAATGTGTGCTATTATAAGAGACTGTGCGCTTAGCGGGGTAGATGCGGCATTGTTAATATCGAAGGGACGCTGCGGTGAAGCAATTGCCGGCAGATAAAGCAAGGCTAACCCCACCTGTAGCATTCAACACCTCAACCTCAACCTCGACAGGTTGATTGTGTAATCTGTTTTTCTTTAACGCGAGAGCGTTAAAGGCCTCGTTACGCTGGAAATCTGGAATCGGCGTTGTCGGCGTTGTGAACTAAAAATCAGGAGCATGATTCTGGCAGGTGGTGCCCAGAGAGCAACCAATGAGCCAGGTGGGTCACACCTATGAGGTCACGTGACTTTGTAGCGTCATCACAACCTGCCCACCAGATAGTCAGCAAAATGACTCAAACTGAAATTCACAAGTGGTCGCTCCGGAAGAGCAACCTGGGGTAGCACAAGGCCCACCGCTAGGAGCACCTGCCATCGCAGGACAGCGGCGCATCGCTTTCCCGCTGCACCACTGCATTACGAGGAGTATGATGACTCCCAGAGATCTATGAATTCAAAGTACAGAATGACCTTTTGCATATATAGGAGTTAACCCATTACGCTATGGCGTCATACCCTTAAGGCGGTGCTTAAGTGTCCCCTCAAATTTTCGAAAGTGCGAAAGCACCTATTCATGGGGTCAAACCCAACCAAGAATCTTGTGGTGTCCCTGAGATTGTGGCACGGGCAGGGGCACTTTATTTTTCATTTTTTATAGTCCCACAATAATTTTTGTCCTTGTGGGTGCACAAATCAATTAAATATTGCCGCTAGTGGGTTTCGAACCAGCGGCGGCGCGAATAGATTAGCTTGGTGGCCACTGCATGAGAGCACTATGCTATCGCCGCAGCTGACCACGCCTCGTGTTGAACTCCAAAACACTCTCGCGCTGTGCATTGCACACAGTCGTCTTCATAAACTTCCATCTGCGGCGCGAACAGATAAGGGCAGCTTAACCTCGGTCAGAGCATAACCTTAGTCTAATAGCGCCTCCAGACGTGTCGATGAGCCAGCAAAGTAAAACCATGAGCTAACACATGCTTTTGGACGTCTACTCGGTTTAGCTATACGTTAAAACCTTACCACCTTTTTTTCCTTACATAATATTTTCCAGGAAGAGTGCTGTTGACGTCGGTGATTGACGCTGGGCATTTGTGCGCACGCGCTGACAACGATTAAGTACGTACCATGGACGGTAAGCGCATATTTGCAACCCTTTGGAGAGCACGTTTTTAAAATTAATCTTTGTAAACAAAGGAAATGGTTAATGTATCTATTATCTTGGAAGTGGGAGCCAAACAGCAATGGCTATTCAGTGTCGACTACTTGCCCAGGGAGCTCCGTTCTAGCCAACGCTTACCATTATCAAGTGTCGCGTTGTTTGAATCGGAAATTCCTTTATTTCCAATTCCGCAATCCATATACACTATACCTATACACGTGCAGAAAAAAAAAACAAAGATCTTACAAGTCGGCAAGAAAGCACACGGCAAATCAGCATCAAAGGGCCAATAAATGGAAAGAGCGTGGAAAAAAAAACAGGACGATGCGACGAATCTGAAACCCTTTTTGCTTCGTCTCCCCACGCACGCTATCGTCAAAGACTGCAACGCTCCAACGAAGCTCTCTCGCCATTCCAGCCAACCTCCCACCCCTTCACCTACTTTTTTTTTATTATCTCCTTGGTGTGGCTCGTAAACGGCTGGCGGGAAAGTGGCTGTCGAGAGGCGTCATTGTAGTGCGGCGAAACCGCACCTTTGTGGCCATTGTTCGTTATCTCGCGTCGCGGCCGGAGTGCACAAAAGGCGGCTTCCTCCAACAGCCCTTCGGCTGGGCTCAAAGAGGGCTTGGAAGTCGCCGATTGAGCGCGATATGCCGGCCTGGGCGCCGCTCTACAACGACGGGTCACCGCTCTGGGGCCTCCTAGTTTGCCACCGGGGGACTCGGGCCTGCTGGCACACCTAGAAGCGCACGTACCGCGCACATACACTCTTGCACTGTGTCAGTGAAAGAACGGGGCGGCCTCGGCAACGCAGCTGTTTTACCGAGCACCGAAACGAGCGTCTTCTGTAAAAAGCCAGCTACGCGGAAAGCCGCCTTGCCTGGCCGGATCTCGGTTCAACTTGCCCGAAAATGACTGTGAGATCTTAAACGAACGATACGGGTTGATCAAAAAACAAAGCACTGCTCCTCTATTATTAGCCCAAGCAAACAATAAATGGGCACAGGATCGCAGTTCGAAATGTATGACCCTTAATTTACGTATAAAGTTTGTATCTACGGTTATTATAATCTTATCATATGGTTGTTATAGTAACAAGTCGTTAAGGCGTTTTAGTGCTAGGAATGAGCTTGCATTTCCTTTAGTCTTCACACCGTATTTGAAATCGTCAAAAGGGTCCGCTTTTCTAAAGGTTCAATGCTCGGCGAACACTGGAATGAACTTTCGATTTTTTGTGTACAGTATTCGTAAAATCGCCTGCTGATGTCTGAACACTAATAAAATGCATTTTTACGTGCCTTCAGTGGGCTGGCGCTCATTGAGCTCGTCGTTTTATAAAATCCTGAATAGTTACTAATGCGAAAGCATTATATGCCTCATCTGAACGAAAGACGGCATTGACCAGCAGCAGTTGTCACAAAAATCCCAGATGACGTCTCCATGGTATCAAAGAAAAAAGTAAAGGTGCGAGGAATTGAAACCAGGACTTTCAGACTGCGAGGCGAGCACGGAGCTCATAGGCCATAAAACCGCGTTGCCGCATGGAAAGCAAAGGTGTGTCTAGTATATCAGTTGCCTTACGAGTGTATACTAACGAGAAGGTTTGTCATTAGAAAAGAAGATAAAACAGTAAATAAACAAATAAATAAACAAATAAAACACCGCTTTCGCATTCAAAGCACATAAGTAGTCTTAAGTGCCCTCCGTAGTTTTTTTGCAACATTTTCCTGCACGAAAGAGTCGAATGGTTGGCCGGTGTCACGCGCACTGGCCAGTCTTGACAGTTGAGGGGACGAAGCTCAGTTATGATAGCCGATGAGAAAGGCTCGTGCAAACTGCGAACCACACTTAAGCAAGAATTTTTTTTTTAATATTACCCGCTGCGCTTCGATGGAGGCGAAACGCAAAAAGGCGCCCGTGTGCTGTCAGTGCACGTTAAAGATTCCCGGGTGGGAAAAATTCTTTCGGAGCCTTCCCCTACGGCACCTCTTTCTTCCTTTCTTTCACTCCCACTTTCCTCCCTTCCCTTACGGCGTGGTTCAGGTGTCCACCGAGATATGTGAGACAATTACTGCGCCGTTTCCTTTCCTCAAAAACCAATTTTAATTTTTTTTTCTCTACTTCCCGTGCACTTTCGGGGAATCAGGGTGCTTCCTCGTATCAATTATTTGTACACTGCAAGGAGTACGTCCAGGTTGACACAGAAGTACTTCGTTACATTATATTAGTACGGGATGTAACAAAGCATTTGCTATAATGGCACCTTTATTGCAAAGGAAGCCACTTTGAAACCTAGCTTTTGTCAGCCAGATTACTTCAAACGTTCACGAGTGGTAACTAACCCATGAAAAAAAAACCATGAATCTAACAACGCCCATTAGTTTGCGCTCAAACAGAAGTTCATATACAATCGACGCGCATTGCCGTTTATCGGTATAGACAGGGGCTATAGTCCCCTGCGAACAATGCCCGAATCCAGAGGTTTTGGACAGCCGCTCAGATGGTCTGATGCGATGAACTGCGCAAGAAGAATGCCCGTTTTGTATGACGATTTTCCGTTTGATGCTCTTCTCTTTTGGGGCATCCTATTGCTTGAAAGTTGCTCCAATTAATTTCGCTTTAGACTGGCTCGCTTTTATGGCTCGTAGGTGATCTTATGATTTATGTTCTGCATTTACCCGTCGCATTACTGTGGCTGGTTTTATGTCTCGCTAATGATTTTTAATGCTTTTACTTTTGATGCATTATACACACTTCGCCTTACTTGCCGCGCCGCGTTGGATCAGCCATGAGCAATGACGCGCGCTCGCTGACGTGATCTGCTGACACGTGCTTGCTTTCGGCGTCGCTTTCACGCTGCGTACTTGCCGCTCGCTTGGGGGCGTCGCTGATCCCGCTTCTCCACCTCGGCCTCTATGCAGACTTCCCCTGTCGCCTCTCGTCCGGAGGTTGCTTCTCGAACTCAGCTCGCTGCAGGCTCCGGAGGCTTCATTTGGCGGCCACGCAGAGACACACAACGCAATTTTCGCTAATGGCACACATGCTGCTTACGGAGTAAAATTCCAGCCGTGCTGTACAGCGAAGCTGGTAGTAGCCCACTTGTGGCGTGAGCGCCACCGTTGGAGTAGCACATCACGTGACCATCTCGTATCCGCGTGACAATACGTGACCATTACGTCACTGTCGCATGAAACTTAGTGACCAGTGACGTTACCGAGAGCCAGGAGCCGTTCGAGGGCGTTCCGAACAGGCGTTGGTGTAGCCTCTTTGTTTCATCTCAAACCGCAAAAGCACGAATAGCTCCGCTGGACAAATGCATTACATTAGAATCCATAATTGCCGACGCATTTTTTTACAGTACGGACACTGTTCTTGTAGACGACAGAAATAGTACCAATGAAACGGGCTCTGGGCAGTAGTAGAGGTAGTAAGACAAAAAGGAAGCATCAAAGCCAATTCTCTTCCGATTTCACTCGTCACTAGATGAGAGTTACTGACGGATGTCGGCCGTCAGTTTACCTTTCCAGAATTCAGCCGGTCATAACTGATTTCAGAGGTAATGCTGCGATCTGTATGTTTAGTGGCGCCGTTTTCGAGCTGTATCTCTTATAAGGAATCTGAAGCAACTGGCCACACAAACGCTCTCCGTCTTGTCTGCTTATTTAGATTATATATAATATATTTTTATGGCGCAAGTTCATCTCCGACCAAAGTGCTCCCAAAGCATGGTTACTGGTCAACTCAGGTCAATGACACAAGCTGCGGGTCGAGTTTCCTAAAGGTGTAATAAAAGCAACAATGGTAAACCAAACGTAAAAGTTGCAATTATGAGTGCGGCTCACTGTGTACAGTGATGATGGTAAGCGCGACGAAATTATTAAAAAAGACAAATGGAGTATGGCTTAAAAATGGTAACGGCCGTCAAAAATTTAATTCAGAGATTCGTTTAACAGGCAGTTTAAACGACATTCATTGTCTCTTCAAGAACCACTAGGCCTCAGACGGATAAGATAAACGGCTGAGCCATCTCCTCAGCAATGACTGAGAGGCAGAGGTCAGTGTGGCTGGGAAGTACCAAGTAAAGCACCTAAATCCTCAAAAATTTAAAAGCTCGCTCCAGTGGAACCATTCAGCCATCACCAGCAAAGAAAATAGGATGTGGTGGTATTGTACGGCAGTTTTGCAACTCTGGAAAGTGGCGTCACCTTTATGCTTCTGATATTGCACCCACGAATAAAACATGGATGACAGATAGCCGGCCACGGCATCTCGAACTCAGTGGGCGTGTGTAGCGCATGTGTGTCCTATCCTAGAACTGCATAATGCTTGTTCCTTGACTCTTTCTCGTATTTTAGCTGCATACCTTCCTATATATTTTTTTATTGTGTGGAGTTCGTTTTCTGCATCTGTGTTTTATTCCCTTTGTCATTGTCAGCGGATTGTGCTAGTAAGGTACGGTGTACGGTCTGAGGTCGTGGTACGGTATCTTATCAATAGAGAGCTATAGCACAGTGGAGACATACGAGCGTAGACGTATAGCTGTTTACCAGACACCTCTGCGCATGCGCAGTGGTCCCACCTGGCCCCGCCAAAGCCAGTGCGCGCACGCAGGAGACGTCCGGTAATCCGGTATGCGCGTACACCAATACGTCTCCGCTATGCTAAAACTCGATAATATGTATGAAGGTTCGATAGGCAGCTCACACAATGAGTCCATCATAGAGTCACTGAATAAGTTATTTATCCTTCTTCGTTCCTTTACCCCGCGACGCCAGGTTTGCGGATACCGCGGCCCAATGTTGCAATAGCAGGGAACACTAAGATTTGCAAAGACTTCTCACAGAGTAGCAGGCTTCCAAAGCCTCCGGGCTTTCCTTTAGGAACCGCATACATGCGCAAGATGTTGCATCAACGAGTTACAGAATTAATTGCTTCCAGTTTATTCTCAATGTTCGCTCACGTTTCTCGGGAGTTAACTGCGCCATTTCGCAGAAGTTTAACCTGTTACTTAAAAATAAGGTCGTTGCGACCTTGCGGCTCGTTGCGGCTGACAGGGAACAAGGATGCTGTTGCAGTCATACTTAGCAGCGCAAAAAACGAGGACAAAAGCGAACGAGGAGACACAACACAAGCGCAGACTATCAACTGCGCACTAATCCACACCAACTAGCCCAACTTCCTGTTGCAGTGCTGGGAACGTCAGTCAGGGCCAGCCAAGAAGCTTCCAAACCCGATAGAAGGCAAGGAGAATCACGGTACTCTCCTGGAGTAGCATGTCAGGCCGACAACCAGGCAGACCTCTCCTGTTCCACTAAAGTCCTCCTCCTCCTCCTCCTCCTCCTCCTCCTCCTCCTCCTCCTCCTCCTCCTCCTCCTCCTCCTCCTCCTCCTCCTCCACGATACTGTGAAAACTTATCCAATGACTCTAGTCTATCCCCTGCCTCACTGCCATCTATGCTGCGGTCACCTAACCAGCATACAGTAATTTTACTATGCTTTGTTCGTTGCTTGGAGGAAAAAAAAGGGCCCTTCTGACAAGTACCGCTCTGTAGCAGCTAATTCCTGTCTTTATTAATTAATAGCCAGATACATGTTTTATCATGACACATACGATTTCGAAAGAAGTTTCTACATAAAGGTAGGGCGCAAGGCGCAACCAAAATGCGAAATACTGAGAAAAAAGGTGCTCAAAACTGAAATGTGCTAGAGCATAGTAAGCAAATCAAAATTTTTCAATTTATGAAGTAGGGTTATTGCTAGAATTTTGGATAATTTTCGCCACATTCACTATATTTCAAATGTGTCAAGTCGGAACACCTCGCATAAAACAAATTTTCTCTTTTTTAGTTTGCATACGCAACTCGGGCGGAAACACATACATAAATGCGTCATCAGGGTTGACTAGCAAACCCATCTGCGTTCAGAAAATATGTTGGTCTTGAACTCATCTGAGCCTGTTTGAACTGGTTCGAACCGCTGCGAACCCGATTCAACCTGGAACGGAATGCCGCTCCGGAGTCGAACCCGGAACTCAGCCCAAAAGGCGTGAACCCGAACCCGAACTGAACCCCCAAAACTCCGGTTTGACACCCGCACACGAAACAGGAAAACTAAGAGCCAGAAACGGTCACGTTACTACTCAACACTCTCGGTGTAAATGCGTTGAATAACCCTTTCTCCGGGTTTATATGTCCCCTATATCTGTTCCCACTCACCACCCTCTTTGTTAGGGACAGAAGATTTAACTCGTTAAACTAAGAATGTTGTAGAAACGGTTCTGCAGCGGCACTCATATAACTGCAAACGCACTTTATTCAAAACTATGTCAGTTCACTCTAAATTCTGTGACGCTTTTGAACAGTTATTTTTGAGAGTCATTAAAATGGTCACTAACCAGTTCGTGACGATCATGAAGAGTTAGTGAAAAGCTAGTAAGCGTAACTTTTTACTAGCTCAGTACAAAGTAGCAACAAGATGTCACAGTTAGCGAGCGACTAAGCTGCTACTTTTTACAACTTATTTTAAACTGCAGTACACTGTGGAATTCCTCAGAGTACACACTGAAACGACGTGCCTCGACGCACGCCGAGCAGCATTGTTGAATTCATACCAGGATCGCGAATCGCCAATCGATTTCATCGTTTCAGGGCAAAAGCGGGGCGCTCACCACTGGAGCGCAGTCTCTCGAGGGGCTCCTCTCCGAGACCGAATCAAGGCGCGCACACTTGCGCGCTGCACTGTAGCGCCGCATCAAAGGAGCGCTTGAAAGCCGCGTCCAAATTTGCGGGCTAAGCGCCGTACGCATGACGCATGAATGGCTGGCGGAAATCCTGCCCAGAAACTGCATCCCTCGCGGGCTTCCTCGGCGGATGGGAAACAACTCGAGCAGGCCTGTTTAAAGCGGCGGAGAGCGCATCGCAAGCCGAATAATTGCGCGCTTCATAACGCGCTACACGGTCTGGGGCTCTGCGCCGGCTTCACGTCTCGCCGAGCGCAGAGACACGGTTCTCCCATTTGCCGCGAGCGCGCGCTCTTTCACACTCGCTGCTGAATGGTAGCCGGCGGAGACAGCTGGCTTCAAAGCAGGCCGCTTCGCCAGGCGTTCGCCGCCGCCGGCTTCGCGCGCTCTTGTCGAGTAATTATTCACGCCAGGCCGCAGGTTGGTGTTTATAGAGTTTCTCGGCGACTTCTGGCCATGGAGGGTCTTTCTTCCTCTGGCTTCAAACGAGCGCAGACTTTCTGTAAACGCTTACACTTTCTCTAGCTTCTTTCTCGCAAACCGCCATTGCGGTCGATGTTTACAGTATAAGGCGTGCGCACACGCATGAGGTAAGTATCGAGCTTCAGGCCACGTTGACGCGGCCTGCTGTCAACCCAGAACGCCACCACTGAGACTGGGCCCCTCCCACGCCCAGCTCCGGGAGGTTTTTGCTTCTTGCAATGAACGCGACCGAACATGGTTTCCACATCACCGGCGTCCTCGCAGCCTATTGATATTCGTGCGCAGGAAGCTTTCTGGTGACTGCGACAGCTGGAAGCCCAACGCAGTGAAAAGTTTCGTTGAGAAACAAGGATAGCTTGCAAACAGAAGCAGACGCGCCACGACCAATACATTTGCAGCATCAAAGTTTTTGCGACTTTCTGTCCAGATGTTCATACATCTAGAGAGAAAGTTTTTCCCGCAGATACGGCTTACTGTGGCACCGAGGTGGTATTTGTGCTTTCTAAACTTCTTCAGGAGGTCGAATGAACTTGGTGTGTTTGTTTTTCTGTGTTAAAACTTATTGCAAAGTACTAAACTTAACAGTCCGGGTGACATGAAAACACAGCGTGGTCGCTGAGCTAATTCGGAACGTGAATTTACAGTAACGTCAATGCCCGATCCGGCACCTGTGTTTTCACCATGGCCAGTTGGACCAAACCATTGTTCCATTAAAAAGTTTCTGAAGTCGACCCGCCATAAAACGTCAGTTTCAAACGCTAGGGGATAGTTTTAGAAGCGCACATCGCCACTCCAGACGGTGCTCCGTGCTGCGTAAGCCTACGACGAAGTTATGTGCAAGTGGGCGGTCGTATTTCTGCAGTGATGTATATCATATCCATCCATAGGAATATTATCGTGCGCGCACTTATTCAACATAAATCATCACACAAAACAAGGTTGAAATATGAGCTGTCGTTGGAATTCCACTGGTTCAAGCACATTCTATTGGGCCTAATTTCTCAGGTCTAAGAACGCTGGCATAAAGACCTGTTTTTACATAAATGTTGTGGAAGTGCACGCCTGCAGAAAGAGTTTTGCACACGCGTA
This sequence comes from Amblyomma americanum, assembly GCA_030143305.2. Lineage (NCBI taxonomy): Eukaryota > Metazoa > Arthropoda > Arachnida > Ixodida > Ixodidae > Amblyomma > Amblyomma americanum. The sequence continues at coordinate 21,249 of JARKHS020023492.1, read as the reverse complement.
CCGTCGTGTCCGAAAAAAACCCACCTCGAGTAGCGGAGATGAAAGGTAATGCCGGAAGAGAGATGTTGCCTGCGCCCTGGCCGCAGAACTTACTTTCCTAGCGGCAGCGTCATTATGCGCTGCCCTGCCCCATTCTCTGAAAATCGCCTTATTCAGAAGCGAGCACTCTTTCGCACACTTGGCCGCCCTGCGCACTGCTGGGCGACCTGCGCGCGTGGCGATTAGCGACCATAATCCCAGGTCGTGCGAGTGTTCAGGGAAAAAAAAAAGGTAAGCCATGTAAATGAACGAGCTCCCTAACTGAGCGGATTTGACCGAGATCACGCACGCCGCAGAGCCTCCCTTGCGAGCGTTTAAAACCGCGCTGTCGAGGATAACGCTCCCCGCGCGTCGGCCCGCGTAGCCTGAGCCCCGGGTGCAGCGAAGCGGCACAGCTCGCGCTGTGGCCCACGGCTCAGCGCCGAGAACCCTGTCCTCGAGCTCGCAGCGCAACTCGGGCCCTTGGAAACAGGCGAGGCGATGGGTTAACGCTCGAAGGCAGAACAGCCTCCGAAAAGAACCTAGGCGATTTCCCGTTTATCTGACAAAAGAGGCCAGACTATTCAAAGAGCGTTGGCAGAATTGCCACTGGGTAAGTACGGGCAGAATATTTCTAGAGTCGTTTCCAAACGCGATCAGGGCTTTCAATGACCCGCTGCTTGCAGTGGTGTCGAAACGCTGCGGTTTTTCTTCTTGAAGCAGCGCCTAACCTAAAGAAAGGCTATCGAAAAGCCACCCGAAATTGATTTTTGACCACTGCGATGGTTATTACGCAATACTGCATAACACTTCAAAGCACAGGTTCACTGTTTTTTTTTTTTTGCCAGCCATCCCATTTGCGACCTTTTGCGTAGCAGCAGGGCATCTCACCATTACAACGCGGGAAACGAGTAGGCAAGACACGCCAATGAGCCTTTGTAACGACTGGCGTTGCCTACAGATCACAACTATAAATATCGCTTTCCGTCTCATCTTAGAGAGTATACCGCATCGTTCAGCCACCCGGATTTAATACGCTAGAAGTTAGTTAACCTTTTTTTTCACGCAGAGTAGAAAGTTCTATGACAGCACGGAACATTTGCCGTTAGTGATGCACTGCTAATGGCGTAAAACGAGAAGCAAAGGGTAAAGCGGCTGCATACATGAGCGAGCTATACTGCCCTGGCAGGAGCGCTGGTCACACCACTCTGCTTGCAGCGTCAAGTAGATAGGTGGTTACTATAAATATATGCATTTTTCTTGTTTTGAAATACAACGAGAAGGACTGACTAGGTGCAAGGATTCGGGTTCCTATATTTGCAATAGAATCAGCATACAACGTGAACTCTACGAGCTTCAAGAGCCTAACGTAGTGATCATGGTAAATATTTCATTGCAAGCTGCGCTTACCCCTTTAAGTAGATTAAGTTAATCTAATTCATATGCTACCCTCGCTGTTTACATAAAAGGAACCACGTCGCAACGGCACCGTGCCACGCTGCACACCGCGACATGCTGGAAACTGTAGTCACGCATGCCAAAGCTCCTCGAGGAAAGCACGCCGCTAAAAACACACTCCGGTTCACCAAATTGTTTCCCTGACGTCAGACGCAAGCTTCCGATTGGTTACGTGATGCAGGTTCTGCGGCAAATGAAAAAGATTGATCGCATTCGGTGCGTCTCGGGTTGCACTCAGCGGGACGGGAGGGGTCGGCGCGCCCGCGTCGTCCATCACCGGGCGCCGGGCCGCGCCCACCGGGCCCAGTGACCGCGCTCGGGTCACGCCGCCGTCCGGCCGGCTGGGAACGTGAGGGGCCTCATTGAGTGGGGCCTGTAATTGGCCAATTACTTCCAACGTCATCGCCAGGTGGCACCGAATACGCGGTCCTAAGCCCCGACAGGGGGGCCACCTTTCTTCGCCCGGTCCCCTTCCAAACGGCGTCGCAGAGGTCGTGCGCCAAGAAACCGCGCAGGGAGAAATGGCCATTCCTCTCTGGGCGGCGCGGAGGGGGTGTCCCGCTTGGCGGCGGCGGCGGCCAGCAGTCCTGCGTCATGGGCAGCGAGCCCGCGGATGTCCGCACGAATCGCTGGAACGGCGCCAGGAGCGGGGTCGTCGGGTCGAACGCGGCTACCGTCGAGATGCGCCGCTCGAAAAGTGGCATTTTTTTTTCAATAGTCCCTTTCCGTGTATTAATAATGTTTGTGACGGCGCGCAGGCTTCTTGCGTGCCGCATATACTGCCGTACGCCATCAGTTTTATGCTTTAATACCTCCCTGCTGCATCTGATATCCGCGCACAGAACTGCGCCAAAATATGGTCACACAAGGCGTTTTCATAGTGTGTCGTCGTGTGGGAACCGCGCTGAACATAAACAAACAAAACACACTCTAAAGACACTAAGTCCAGCGCGGTTCCTAGACGATGAACCACCAACTAGCCCCTGTAATTGCTCTCTTAACGTTTTCGTAGTTCCTAGTAAACTGTTTCTTTTTTGTTTGAAAGCTGTTTGCTCACTCAGTACACGTAATCTTGAACGCTTACAAGAAGAATAACATGTTTGATTAAAGGAACTGCAACGCAGCGGTTGTGGAACAAGCACTCTGAATGATTGCAGTTCCACTCCCCGCCCCCCTCCTTCCCATCTCCGCTTTCATACCGAATATTTGAATGTGCTGACCATTCCAAATCTAGGATATCCCCAGCAAATTCGCTTGCGGGTTGACTTCATTTCTTGCTGACAAGTTTAGAGTGCAAAAATAAAATCCCTACGTTTTCACCTACCCTGAAGTCAATTTTGACAGTGCGCTTATGTTGTATAAGAAGCTGAACAAGAATGTAACAGATTTGTACCCTTGCACTTGAGTATTCTTTGGTGTAGAATAAAGCATACATAGGAAAAACTGTTGGAACCTTAATCGAAACACCCATCGCTCATGACAGAATAATAAATTGTAGGACAGCTTAGTCAAGTTGGCTTAAATAACCTAGCTTCCTATGTTGTATGCGTTAGCAAAACAAACAAAGCACCTCGATCCAAGCAGGTGGCTCCAGCTGCAATAAACGCGAATCCAAAATCGCCCATCACCATTTTATAATAACGGCACCTAACATGTTGGGAAAAAATAGAAATAAAACGGTCTCAATAAAGACACACCTTTTATTAAAAATGCATATAAACCAGTATAAACACATAGAACGCAATTTAAGATGTCTGCACTAGAGGTTCTGAAAGGAAATGAACTATCTGTGAAATGGCTCTTCAAGGTGTCCCTTTCAAAAATAGTTCACGATCGCCCCTTTAAAGCGTGCTTCGCTGCAAGCAAACTACTATGTAGGTGTGGCCGAACGCCTGCAAGCCAAAACCGGACACAATATTCTGAGGAGCACCCGTTCCCATGACAAGCAATAAGTGCAATTCGCAGCCCACCACTAATCGCAGTTCGCTTGAGAAGTTACCACACATCCTGCTAGAGAATGGTCGCGACTTCTTCCTGCGCGATTAACTTCTCACAGTGGGAGCCTAAAAGAATTCACTGTCAGCTGTTGATCGAGCGAGCTCTCCTGAATTTTCAGAATTATCTCATTTTTTTCAACTTTGCTTTGCATCTGTGCGGTCGCTGGCACCTTCGGAAGTTCGGCGTGCCTCTGTACACAGGAGAGAGAAAAAAAGAAAACGAGGGGGGGGGGGGGGGCACTTTGCGCTCGCATTTCCGCGAGTGGGCAGCACGCTTCGCTAGGCGCGCCGCTGGCTCGCTGGGCCAGCCGCGCCGTCCCTTATGGCGGAGGCGTGGCACGTATGGGCACGGGTCATCACGGCGACCCCTCCCGCTAACCTCTGGCGGCGGCAGCACCACTTTAGCGGGCTCATTAAAGACGCCCTCCCTCGCAACCCCTCCCCGCTGCCGTGGGCGCGGACGCACCTGGCGCCCGGCGGGCTCGCCGCTCGAATCGAGCAGAGCTCTACACGGGCCTCTTAAAGCGCGCAGGAAAAGAGCGCCTGCGTGCTGCAGCCACCGGGTTCCGTGTATGCAGGATCAAGCCGGGCGAGGAAGTTGCCGCTGAAACGGCTTAGCAATAAGAATTACTCACGCCAGTGGTCTCGCACAGCGAGCGAATGCGAGATCTCGCCAGGGTGCTTTCTTATCATGCCGAAACGAAGCGCATGCATTCTACCCGAGACCAAAGAACGTTGTATCCGCCAGGAAAAGAGAGAACCTTCCGTATTTGCTTCGAAGCTTATTTTGCTACAAAAGACGCGTAGGATGCGCGCATGGATGGATTTAAGTGTTGGAACGTTTTTATTTTTTACCCTAACTGGGAACAATTCGCACCAGATGTGCGTAGTATTTAAAAAAGAAATCAGAAAAGCTTCAGTTGCCCCTGGTGTTCAATACTATGCCAGCACGGAAAAACTCATGATGCTATCGTTGCGACGTTGGCGCCACAATAGTTACCATATACTCACTCAAATAGCTTTGAGAGTTGCAGTCACTCACCTGAAAAGAGAAGAAAATGTTTCATTAAATTATCAGATTTTTAAAAACAGAAAAATGAAAGGCGAATAGTGAAACCACCGTACCATAATCGAGACACCATAAACGAGGCACCATAATCGTATTTCTCGCTCTCCAACTGAACGGCTGCATATTCTGCTGTCGAAGAAATGCATGCATAATTGCGAAACCAGGATTGTTCACTCTCACGTCGTCAAAATGCGTAGAAGCATTTCAACTTTGGTAATTCGCTTTGGAACATTGTTCAGCCGCACGCAACCTAGAATTAAGAGTCAATCTATTACAAATTGCTACCATGTGCTCTGAAAGGTTGTCCGGCCCCTTTACCTTACCCGTGGGAGGGCAGAGTTGAAAGCTCGAGACAGCTTGGAATCGAGCGAAATCACAAAATATACAACTGAGTAGGCGCATGCAGCCCATATGAAGAGTACGCAGTATAAAAAAAGGAGGAAAAAATAAAAACGGTAAAAACTGATGCTGCGACAGGAATTAGGTGGGGCCCACCAGACCCTGTGAACGCACTGTGCTGGCTTATAACCGAAGCACCCCAGTCATAAGTCATACGCGAGACTAAGAGGAAAAAACAACCGTCGGAAAGATGAGACCTCGAGAAAATTTATGCAGCCGACCCATTGCAACACGACAAAAAATAGGGGGCGGGGGGGGGGGGGGGACAGAGAGAGAGATAGAGAACACAGAGAAGAAAACGTATTGTGATTTCCTGTGTGGCTTATTAGCGAGCTAGCATCGTTCTTCTCTCTTTTTTTTTCTCCCTGCTTGGACAACGTATCCACTTTTGTGCCGCGCTCAGAAACACACTTACATTAGATTAACGCGGTGACCCTCTCTTAATTCCAGCAAATGAAGGCAGTCTGCTAATCCCGAGACGCTTTGTTAAACAAAACTGGCACCTTTCTCTTCATTCGCGCGTGCCACTGCGTTCTCTACCGCTGCCTGGCGCTGGGAGGACACCGTATTTTACGCCGTTGTTTGTGTTGCTGATGGGCGAGGCTGTTTTTGCTTGAGTGCTTGCGTTCTCTCTTCGTCCGAGGTCTGACTCCACGGCCCGTGGGCGCTCGCGAGGCGCGCAATTGCTGTTATCGCGCTAATTGGGAGCGCCCGTGCGTTAAGCGAGCGGCGTTCGGGGGTCATCACGCGCGACCAGTCGACACAAATCTGGACAGCTCCGGATCGCCACGCGGATAAAGGACAAGCGAAAAAAGCAATAGTCAAGACAAGCACCTGAAGAGGTGGACAACTGACTCTTATCTTTTTTTATTATTTCTTACTTGCCAGCAACATCAGGAACCACAAAGGCGCAAGATTATCACTGCTCCAGAAGGACAGACATCCTGCGTAAAGACTAAAACTAATAGCCGACAGGCGGAGAGCTAGACACACCTGTACTAATTTTCATTGTCTTAAGCACTAAGAGCGCCTAACGTGGATGCCATCTTTTGGGATGTACCACTTCTGCCACATAGAAATCACAGATATTTCTTATACGTCAGGAAATGCATGTTACGAAAACTCCATACACCGGCAGTCAATTTTTAGCAGTGTCGTTCTCTTCGTTTCTTTTTTACACAAACCAGCAGTGCCAGCAGCAAAGTGAGGGCAGTGCCGGCTTTTGCAACGCTTCTGACACAAGCCGCGTTTGAATCAAGTGGAGGCAAGATGCAAAAATTCCTGTGTACCGAGATTTCGGAGCACGTTAGAAAAAAAGGAGAAAACAATTGTGGACGAATTAATACACGGGGGTTCACTGTGGCCTGCCGTATAGCCCGCGATCGGCGCCTAGACTCCCATCGATTTAACTGCATTAGAACTGAGTGCAGCACAAGAAAGCGCTATACTTGTCAATAAAGCTGCAAAAATTGCTCAGACTTGACAATGACAGCGCTGGCGTTCGATGAAAGAAGTTTTTTTTTGTACTTTGCCAGGGGCACCCAGGAGAGCAGCTGATTCAGAAGATGCGTGCCCGTGGCATATGAATAGCGATCTGAGGGGGGGAGGCCGACCATTAGAAGGTAGTTTGTCTTTCGGATGCCGCCACGCCACCGCTCCTCATGGCGAGCAATCACGCCCACTCTCTGTTTACGCCGCATTCTTTTCCGCACAACGCACTGGCTTGATGAACGACGCAACCTGCAAGGGAGTAAAACGAAAGGGGGATCCCACCGTCGCCCTTTTTTCGCCGCTCACTCAGCGCCTTTCTCTCTGTGCTCTCCGAAGCTGGCAAACGGGCCCTGCGGCAGCGAGCCGTTTTGCGTTTCAAATGGTTAAAGCTCTCTGTGCATGGCTTTAAGTACACAGAAAAGCAAACGCGTCAGAAACAGGGAGTGCTTAAAGAGAACGCGTGCGAGGAACGGAAGAGGGGCAGAGTAATTTATAGAGCTGTATCAACGGAGTGGCAAGGGACAAAAGTAAGCAGGGAATAAAAAAAAAACTGTTTTCCACGCGAGCAACTTTGGGGCAGTTGTGCGCCGTGGCGTTTTTTTCGTGTATCGATCCGTTCACTCAGGCCGAAGAAAGAACGCAGTGCCATTTGCTAAACGCACGACGGCGGCAACAGTTACCGAATAGCGGATCGTCGTCCGTGCTCAAGTTAATTCAGAAATGCCCTGTTCGCGCTCCCAGTAGTCAATGTTAGTTACTTGTCCGCGTGTACCGAGCAAACAGAGGGGAGAGAAATACAGATGTGGACAGCTGCAGGCGTCCTCGCAGTTTTTGCGGGCTGCTCGGGAGCGTGGTAGGGTAGTCTTTGATTTTGCCAGGCTATAAGGCAGTGTAGATTAAACCCCCTCTCTTCCGAAGGTCAAGTGGTTCACTACAGCCTGGAGCAGAATGCTGCATAGGCTTCGTGACATGGCCGTGCAGGTAAACTTGATTCCCACTGCGGCAGTTTATGTGGGGATAATACAGTATGCTGGGCGAGTTGGTTTTTAACTTCCATATCTACAGCGCTAAAGACGGGACAGCGCTCTGTTGTGTGACTTGTGTGCGTTCCTTCTGTCCCGTCTTTAGTGCTGTAGATATGGAAGTTATGTAGGGAGAAACACCAAAACTTCGGGCATTCTAAAAAAAACAGAGAACACCTGGGGAAGTTTTGAGACCTATGTTAGTTGGTGCGTAGCTTGTACGACAACAGAGACACTCTTCACACATGCCGTTCCGAGGCACTCAACACCTAAACTAGTGTTTCTAAATTGTATGGAATATGTATAACATTACAGTATATCACACTCAGTGGCAACTACACTCGTACTACGATTAAGTATCTAACAAGGAGCATGTCGCAGAAATGTTTTCCCGGTGTTAACCACGACATTTCGTGTAATTTTCATATCTGTTTCTCGTAAGAAACAATAGCGCTTTAACGGATCCACTTCCACAGCGTGTATAACACTGACGCTGATCGATTGAACTTTGCCCACTATTTCTTTCTTTGTGCCAAAATTTCAATCAGAAGAGAAAAACCGATTGCGGACGTTGTCGTATCTATTCGCAGTTACGCTTCACGAGATTTCAAGTGCCATAAACGTTGTCGAATAAACTTACAATTTCCCACCTCTCAGGCCAGGACGTTCGCAATAAACGTTTTCTCTTACGGCGTTTCGAAACCACCGCCTCATTTGAAGCAGGGCGATGCAGTGATTCCCTCCCGTATGGCTTCCTCCTCCCAATAACCTTAGTGTGATAATGGAAGAACAGCCGAAAATGAATGAAGAGCAAGACATAAAAGAAAGAACGCCGCAGCATCGGCTTCCTCGTTCTAAAACGCGTCACGCTAAGTGCGCGCGTCGAAAAAGAGCAAGCAAGTTTGCACCGTTTTCCCGCTGAATATACGTTATCATCTACTTTTATTTCCAACAAGTGACAAGCTCTGCGGACGGGCATCCATTACAGAAACAACATGGTAGCGATTTTTTCTGCTTTATTTTTTTTTGTAAAATTTTTTCACCACGATCCTCAGTTTCGCGGCTGCGTTATCTGCGCTGTTTACGCGAGCGTACCAAACAAGGTAAACGCTTCCGACGTGTGTCTTCCTCGAACAGGAACCGCCGCAGCGTCAGAAAAGAAGCAAACTGACGTGCCCAACAGACAAGCACACGCTGGAACCAAACACAGGCACCTACCCCTCCCCTCCACCCCACTTTCTCCCTTGCCAGTCCTCCCCACATCCTCCGAAAGGATCGGGGCAGTCATTCCTTCTTGTTTTTGGCAACGCGCACAAACTGGCCGACAGCGGTCGGTCGCCCTTTTCCGCGCTGAAAACGTCACGCGCCAGCCCGGCCTATCTGGTCCGGCGCGCGCGTGGTTTCTGCAAAATAATTTCCCGTCGGTTCTCGTTTTATAGCCGCCGCTTGAGCTGGGCCCGCCAAGTGGCCAGTCCTCCTCGGGAATCGCCTTTCAAAGGCACGCTGTTTACACGTCCCCGCTCCACCACCGCCCGGTGCTTCTTCCCCTTTCCCGCTCTCTCGATGCGGTGGCCGCTTGTCGCTTGGAAGCGTGCGCACGTCTCCTTTGAGCCGTGCCTTCTCCGCGCCCCAAGATCACTCGCGCGTCCCGCGGAGAGAAGTGACTCCCCCCTCCGCGACCCGCCCTGCTCTTGGTCGAGTAGAGCACTGCGGCGACGGGGCGGAAAGGAAGTCAGCGGTTTCAACCAGAAATGGAATTAAGGGGGGAAGAAAAGGATAGGCGCTGAGAAAGTGCGATCTTTTCAAAGGCACTCGCAAGATTAGCGAGTGAATATTTAACGCGCGCACGCACCACGGCGTGAACAAAGCACGAAGGAAGAGTGAAAAAAGTGCAGAAAGCGAGAAAGAAGAAAAAGGCAGGCGTCATTTTGCAGGAAGGCGACGGAGGCAGCGGCTTTTCTTCTGCCTGCGGCCTTTATTATTCATGAAACTGGCGCCTGACGAAATAAGATTCATTATCAATTAACTTGAGAAGGGCTTCACAGCCAGCTTAGAGAAAGACAGGCCGCGTTTCACCAAACGCGGGGAGGTTCCTGGCGAGCGCTTCTCGGGCGATAAATATATCGCGGCTGCCAAAGAAGGAGCAGCCCACGCGAGGACGCGCTCGCGTAATTATGTGTGGCTGACATTTGTCCTCGCAGCGGACTTGAGCCGCGTCGGCTGGAAATGGGGGCTCAGATGACAGCGCGCGACAGGGGCTGCAAATGGAGATGATTATTGACTGTTTTTATTCGCATCCACCGCTTCAAAGCACGGTCTGGCGCTTTTCTTTATTCCTTCTACCCCCGGATTTTTGCTGCATTGTGACATATGCCATTAGCGAAACCTTGCTCTTCCGCACGTGAGCGTATTTTTTGGACGCGCCTAAAACAGCTTACAGTAGCAAAACCGTTGCTTGCGCATGCGTATATAACACGGCAACGACCTGACTACTACTTTAGTGGCGGCAGAGACACAAGCTAGCAATAAGTTTGCCGCAGGATGAGATGACACCAGCGTAACTGTACAATGCGTGCAATTGATGAACCAGTGCAATATACTGTGAGTGCAGATGATTGCGTTTTATTAGCGCCCTTGCGAGTGGTCACCCGATATGGTCCATAATACGTCCGTTAAAGTGACGCGGAAAAAAACAAGGCTGTGCTCTGACTGATCACCTTGGGTCGGAGTGGGCCCCACACCTTTGAGGCATATTCCGGAGCCGTACAGCGCGTGCGGCTTCTATCACCGTTGCCGTTTGCCTCTTCGAAAAAACGCGTTCTACTGCTGGGTGCGAGTTGGCGAATGCGATCCCTGTCGCGGTTGCCGCACTTCGTTGGAGGCGGAATGCGATAACGAGAAAAAGATAGTGTAGTGAGATTTCAATGCAGGTCAGAGAACACACTGGTCATCAGAATTATCCCATTCCCCCTCCGCTCTTTTTTGGAGTGCAGCTTCATTAGCGGATAGCGGTACCTTTCAACGTAAAACTTCAATAACAAATGAAAACATATTCGTGAACTTAGACATATGGCTGCGGAAAACATCACTTTTTTTTTAATTTCGCCTCACAGACTCGCAGCTTTCCGCAGAACCGGGTTCCCAGTTAAGCGCGGGAAGCACAGACCGGCTCTCTTTCGTTACCAGGGGCAATGAGTTGAAATAGGAAGAGCCAGGGACTGCCGCACCCGCCCTTGGAGGAAGTGGTAAGAGCACGACCGCCATTGGACGAAAAAAAAAAAGGCTCTCGAGAAATGAGCTCGGTGATCTATGCGAAGAGCTTCTTGCTCTTTGGGCGGCGTCGGCCCCGTTTTAACAACCCTGCAACCGCACGCGTCCTCTGCGCTACATGTTTCTCTTAGTTTTATACGCCAGCCTAGGGACGTGTGCAAGGTATGCGTTTCATCGGAAAGTACGGTCACATACGCACCGTACGCACGCCCGCTCACACGCAGAAAGGAAATGAAAAAAAAAATCAAAAGACAGGCTGCGCTAAGAACTCCTTTCACTTTGGAAATCCATTTAAGAGAACAACAAAAGTGAACGGCTCCTATAGCGAACGCCAGGGGGCGAACGATGGTCTCCATTTGTTTCTCGGTTTTGCCTCAACCTGGAAAGCGCTCAAAAAGGTCTAAAAGCGGCTGGTCCCACGCAGGTAGCTTCCAGATCGGTAGTGCTTCCGAAGCGTACCGGCAAAAACTCGCCCATTGGCGGCCGATGTGCGCTTCGGCGTGGACTCCGATAAAGGATAAAAGTAAAGCGCTGCCCGATATAGCTCGCCTCGGGGAAAACGCACAAACTGCACGAAAACAAGCCACGATCAGAAAGAAATAAGAAAAAAAAATTAACGGCGAGGTTGGGCCGCTTAGCTGCGCTGCACACGACAACACGCCGAGAGAAAACGTGAAACTCGAGTTACAGAACTAGAGAGAAGCGCATTCGTGTGTTGCTGCTGACTTAAATATACATAAAATCGTTTCGTAGCTCTTGGTTGGCGAACCACGCTATGTATATATGGGCTGTCAGCCACCTTTTGTTTGCACGCACAGAAGCAGAATTCGAAAGAAAAAAAAATGTTTAAACAAGAGGTCAAGATTGGAAAGAGCAGAGGGCAGATGGGGGGGGGGGGGGCGTCATTTTCGCTGCATTTCTTTCCCTCCGCTTTGTTTTCGCAGCAGCAATCAAAGCTTTCTTTTAAAGTTCTGCGAATAAGTGCAGCGATGACATCCAGCCAACGTACAGCCATGTTTGCGTAATAAGCGCTTTCTGAAACTGGGTACCCATTACCGTAATAAAGGCTAGTGGCTGTTATCGATTAAGGGCCACATCGGCACATACAGTAATAAGAAAGTCAGGCACGCGCAGAAAGGGATTGAGTTTCGTTGCTTGCTGCCTCTCCCTTATGTCAGGGCCGGGAAAAAACGGTCAGATAAAAAACAAAACAAAGCATGGCGGGCCCTCGCTTGCATTGATGTTTTTGGAGAAGAAAGCCGCCTCGCTATCCGGTTTCCTTGGTTCGTGGTAACTCCTGGCGGAATTCGCAGAAGGGCTGACAGCCACTGCCATCCGCTGTTAAAATATGTTTAAGTGCTTTAATATTCGGGCGCAATATCATTGTGTTCGATGCGAAAACCTGAAAGAAGAGAGCGTCGGTTTTCCTTACTGAAAAAGCGTAATAAAGCAAACTTTGACTTCGGCCTCTTTTTTTTTTATTTTGGCTTGATTTGCATGAAGACAGCGCGCGCTGAAAGATACCACGTCAAATCCATATCGACGGAACGCTCGGCGAAAGAAAGAAAGGGGTAAATTACGCTAACCTAATAGAAGCCCAGTTTGTCACATGCTTGCTGCTGCTGCTGGCGAGAAACGATAAATGCAGCGTTTCGTTCCCGCCGCCATACTTGCTTATCTCTAGTTGAAAACTATGCACAATGCAAAGCATACAATATGCAGTCACAAGACTCACAACTGAGTGGATAATAAATGTCATAACCTCTTCATAGTGGTAATCTTACACATCGTAAACGCATCAATGCGGCCATTTTGATTAATAATTTGAATAAGGCTTACGCGTGCTTGAATGGAAAATAATTTTGTGAAGAGACGACCCATGTATTCGCTAGTCCCTATACTCTGTTTCATACATCAGATGCAATGCTGACAAAATAGCATACTTGTTTGCGCTGCTTACATCGGCGATCAAAAAGTAGTGCGTTCCTTGTGGTGAGCGAAAAATAACAAATGGTATGCCTGCAGGCTTATTACATAACATATTTTTGACGAGCTTGATTTCAATGCATTCTTGTTGCTGACGACACACAGTCCCTTTGCCGTGCTTTAGACCACTAGGCCACAAAACATTTGCGGAGTAACACGCCTCCTTTTATATTTTCATGCGGACTACTTCGCTACCTTTCACAGCGCTGGACCTGATGTAAGAAATGAAGTATAGGGTAAATTTCTTTTTATCTATTGGCGAAACTGGCGAAATGGAAGGAGAAAACAGCGCCTTTCATTTTTGCACTCGGAATCGTTGTCATCCAGGCGTATCAAAAAACCTGCAATTCTTGACCCCCTGAAGAAGCGACCACTATGTTCTGCCACTGTGTTCTCAGTGACTCGTTGCATCACCCCTTCAGAAGCTTAAGGTCGATTTTATTAAACGTAAACACGTCCACGTCGACACCTCCAGACTGCGTTAAACGCAAGGTTTCTAATGACTGTGGAGTTGCGCGGTAAACACGCAAAGTTTCTAATGACGGTGGAGTTGCGCGGTAAACCTATTAGCAGCTTTGCTCCACTGGTCGAGTGTCGTGCTACCGGCGTCACCGAACAGCGCCGTGAAAGACTGTTTGCGCCGGCTCGTTAACGGCTACTTTGTGCCGTCCGTCAAAAGGCCTGCCGCTCGGAACAGCGACTGCGCCACTCTTATTCATTCACACTGACTGGTCAGATCATATGTTTACTACTGCGTAAGCAGTCATAATAATAATAATCATCATCATCCCCCCGACTATACCCACTGCAGGGCATAGGCCTCTCCCACGTCTCTGCAATTAACCTTGTCATTTGCCAGCTGCGTCCACCCTATGCCTGCAAACTTTCTAATCTCATCCGCCCACCTAACCTGCCGTCCCCTGCTACTCTTGCCTTCTCTTAGGATCCACTCCGTTACCCTTAAGGACTAGCGGTTATCTTGCATTCGCACTACGTGCCCTGCCCAAGCACATTTCTTTCTCTTTATTTCGACTACAGATGTCTTTAACAGGCGTTTGTTCCCTCACCCACTCTGCGCGCTTCCGGCCTGTAGGTGCATAAGACTCAGCAATTGGTATGTTCTTTTCTTTTAGGTTAGTAAGTCCGTGATGATGTCGTGGGGATGTGACGCAGTGATTAGAGATTCTTTATATGTGGTTTTCCGATTAAAACAGTCAGTTGTCAGTCAGCGCGTGTCCGTGTATCTCTTCTTCTGGTCCTTCGTTTTAGTTGCGCTGTTTCATTCCTTAAGATACATTTTTCTTTCCATGGCTCGTTGCGTTGTCCTTAACTTAAGCTGAACCCTTTTCGTACTTTTCGTAGCAGTACTAGTGTAACAATGCGAAAATGGCTCCATTCGCCCGCTAGTCCGTCAGTCGGTCAGTCAGTCAGTCAGCCAGTCAGTCAGTCAGTCAGTCAGTCAGTCAGTCAGTCAGCCAGTCAGTCAGTCACTTCATCTGTTCGCCCGTTCGTTATTTTGTCTGTCAGTCTCTCTCTCCCCGTCCGTCCGTCCGTCCGTCCGTCCGTCCGTCCGTCCGTCCGTCCGTCCGTCTGTCTGTCTGTCTGTCTGTCTGTCTGTCTGTCTGTCTGTCTGTCTGTCTGTCTGTCTGTCTGTCTGTCTGCCGGTCGGCCCGTCCGTCTGTCTGTCTGTCTGCCGGTCGGCCCGTCCGCCCGCCCGCCCGCCCGCCCGCCCGCCCGCCCGCCCGCCCGCCCGCCCGCCCGTCCGTCCGTCCGTCTGTCTGTCTGTCTGTCTGTCTGTCTGTCTGTCTGTCTGTCTGTCTGTCTGTCTGTCTGTCTGTCTGTCTGTCTGTCGGTCGGTCGGTCGGTGCGTGGATCAGTAAGTCAGTCAGTCCATTCATCCGTTCGTCCGTCCATTATTCTGTCTGTCTCTATCACTGTGGCCGTCCGTCCGTCCGTCCGTCCGTCCATCCGTCCGTCCGTCCATCCACCTGTCTGTCTGTCTGTCTGTCTGTCTGTCTGTCTGTCTGTCTGTCTGTCTGTCTGTCTGTCTGTCTGTCTGTCTGTCTGTCTGTCTGTCTGTCTGTCTGTCTGTCTGTCGGTCGGTCGGTCGGTCGGTCGGTCGGTCGGTCGGTCGGTCGGTCGGTCGGTCGGTCGGTCGGTCGGTCGGTCGGTCGGTCGGTCGGTCGGTCGGTCGGTCGGTCGGTCGGTCCGTCCGTCCGTCCGTCAGTCTGTCATTCTGTCCATCCGTTCGTCCTGTCTGTCTGTCGGCCGGTCGGGCCGACCGTCCGCCTGTCTATCTGCCTGTCTGTCTGCCTGTATCGAACGAGAGTGCTACCTTCTCCCTCCAGAAGCATTGCCCTCAAGCCACCTCCCCACCGCACACATCCCCTCCCCCCAGCTACGGGGCTACCCAACCACCCACCTGCATCCTCGATCCACCTCCCCATCCCACGCATCAACACCCCCCAAAGGCACCATTCACCACCCAACTCTAGCCTCCAGAAGTGTCACCCATCACCGAACCATCTACCTTCAGCCCACTCAGCAGAGGAACGAAAAAGTGACGGTGAAATCGAATTCAGCGACGCAGAGGGAAAGACTGCTTTGCTTCAGAAGCACCGCCAACCAGCCATTTCCCCACACCACTTTCCTAGGTAGGGTGCTGCCCACCCACGTACCGCCACCCTCGATCTCGCCTCCGTACACCCACCTCCACCTACCTTCGCCCTCCAGAGAAATTCTGTCGCGTGTGCGAAACCTCGGCTTGGAGTAAAATCATTCATTACCGTAAATGTATTAATGTAATCTTCGAGAGCAAATCCAAATGCTTTCGCAGAACTGCGGCACCAGATTTTTTAGCGTCCCGCAATTTTTTTTTTGTTAAGAGCGTACAATGCTTTCTTCGACGTGTTGCGAATTAAAGGATCCAGTTTTGCATTGCAGGATTTCAAATTCAGTGAGATTTTACTTGGGCGTAATACCACGCGCTTCGCCTGTATGCCCGCAACGACCATTCGTAAAAAGATGTGTCTTGAATTCGCACCGCGAACGACTTGCCTTCATTTATCTCTTGGTTCTAGTTAGTCTCGATTGCCGGCGAAAATCATGAGTCTAAACTCGCAGCCGTGACAAATGTTGTTCCTGAACAATGGCAACCAGTGAACAAAGTGATTACAGCTTTCGTTTCTTTTTTTTTCTTAGCTATGCTCGATTAAATATCGCTTGTGCCTTGCTAGGAAAGTAACCATACGGTCGTGGAGAAAATAGAAAGGCGGGGTGGAGATAGGGGATGCTTTTTCCTGAAGAAAAAAATGCGAAAAGCGACGCGCTCGGAAAGACGGGATGCTCGCAATCGCGCTAATACGGTGTACATTTCCGGGAGCTCCCTGCCGTTTTATTTCCCGGAAATTCACACCTGTCTACTTCATTTCTCACTAAATCATCCCACCGCGTAATCCCACGGCCCCTGCACTCGCAGCGGCAACGGACGACTAGGCGCGGGTGCATAGGGGCAGTTAAGGCGCGCGTTAACAGCCCCGGATAGCGGTAACAGTTGGCGCGGTTCCACAGAAGCGGCGTACCCTGTGGGACGGACCAAACAGCAGCAGCAGCACCAGCAGCGGTAGCGCGGAAAGTTTGCAGGAGCGAAATTGATGATTCCTCCCGAACGCGTGGCGCATCCTGGCTCCGAGCTCTTGTGGCTCGGTGGATGCCGGAGCGCCCTGGCGAGCCTCCGCTGCCGCCGGGGCTCCTCCTTCTGGGAAACGAGCCACCTGGGAGGCCGCCGCCACCGCTGCCGCTGCGCTGATTTACGCCCGCGGCTCCTGGCGGTCGGTACTCCGACCCCCGACGACACAGCCTCGGATGGTGGTGGCCCCCCGCAGCGAACGCTCTTCCTGGCGACCTCACTCCGGACTAGCTGCGCTCGCTCACTTTGCACTTCTCGCGTTTAGCGTCACGCGGCGACCAGTGCTTCGCGATTAGACCAGACCGGACGCGGGAGAAATTTCGAGGACGTGCGAAGTGTCGCGTATAATGTTCTTTGCACCAAAAGGATACGAATATTTTTGGTTCTATAGTGAAGGTAGTGCACGTCATTTCTTTCTTGTTTTTCTTGCCACTTTGCAGTCCTCAACACGTTTAATATGGCCCTACACACGTATGCGATGCGTCGAAAGTGGTAGCCTTTTGTGTGCCTAGCACTCATTTTTGGACGATTTGCCGGATGGAATGCTTTCACTCAGCCAGCTGAACAAAAAGTATTTTTTTATCCACAAAACATTTTCCAGATATGTGATATATCCTGACAACATAATCACGGCCATCATCACTCAGGCTGCGTGTAATGTAGGACAAAAGTGTCCCCTACTAATCTCGAGATAACACTGTGCTGCGCCAGAGGCGGTCCATGCTATCCCAGCAAATTCCCTAATGCTATTCCAGCACCTGGATCTCGTCGTCTCAGTGGTGTGTTTAGCGTGTAATTTGCATTTCAGTTGCCGACATGACTCCTTGGGACCAGCATTCATTCAGCGCACTGTTGCCACGGTCGAGCCCCTGCCACTCAAGCCCACGTTAGAATTTTGGAGACCCGCAGTTAAAACTAGTTTTTTGGTAAATATAAACCAAGGCAAAAAAAAAAACATGAGATCCTAAAAAAATGAATAATAGCACTAATGGTGGAGCACATATGGCCCGTGCTCTTTAACCATTCATTTCATTCTTACAAGCTCTTGCACGGTTTCTGCTGATATGAATGACTTCACATCTATGCGGCCGCAGCTGTGAATGTCGCATAAAAGTCCAGCGCGCCGTCACATGGGCGCAGTCTCAAGAAAACGTGCCGCGATATTACGAGCGAAATATTCTTTCACGGGCCGGCGCGAATCGTTCCTTTTTTTTTCTCAGCAAAAGAAAGAAGCAAGTGAAGGTTACAACAAACATTCAGTGGCTTGTTTATGCAAACATACCACTATTTGTTCTAGTCTAGTCCTCTGACTAGACAGGAGCGCGAATTGGCCGCATCCTCTTGTGAGAGGATGTCGCCAGTTTGAGGAGGGTTGCGTTTTTCGCACCTTCCTCCTCAGTCGTTCGACTAAACAGAAGGATGCCGAATACCACAGCTACAGCAACGCCATCTGTGGCGCAGACTAGCCGTAAGGGGTGAATCGGAGCAGAAACGCGCAGTTCCGTTGTACCTATTGTACAACTTTACCCTTCTTCAGGTAATTCAACGAAGAGGAACAAAGCCAGTTTTTTTAAAGGCCACACTTCTATGCACATTTGATAGGTCTCAAGCATGAGCACGGAGGCCGTTATAGTTTAGCAATGCTGCGATGGCGGCGACGGAGTACTGCTTTCCCTGACTGGACACGCGCATTATGCTTTAGCCTCCTTAGCGCACGCCTTTACCAGCTTTTTTATTCGTGAGGTATTTTCATTCTAGGCGACTCCGTACACAAGCGCATAATTAGTCAGGGCTGACACTGATACCGTGCCCTTCTGCAATATAAATTGCTCTCTGTCTCATGCTGCTTCGGAAAAACATCTCAATTGTCACCAAATTTCTGTGCTGTAGACCGCTCCATTCAATTAGAATCAGATCCATTAGAATCAATTTTCTTCTGCCAGTAGCTTTCCCACACCCAATGCTAATATTCGTAGCATACGCAGGCGCTAGGATAGCCTCACTGCCGGCAGTATATTGTACTAAAATAAATCAACATTCCTATTAAGTCACAGGGGATATTTAGGCCCCTTCGTTTGCGGGCTTTATATGCTCCGGAATTCAGGGGGTAAAAATCGGCCGATATTTTTCCTGCTCAAATTCGGGTGCAAATCGGGTCATTCAGGAAAAAAATTTCTGGTTTTTCTGGTTATTTTTTTTCAGCCCAAGACAGTTTACTACAACAGTTAGTTTTTCTGCTAGACATGATACCCTATTTTTTGCTCCTCTGTTCACAAACCAACATGGAAATTGCGAGTACCATTAAACAGCGCAGCAACCATTTCTGAACACACGAGGTCCTTGGATCCGGATGTCATTAGCGTGGCTTGCTCTTAATACCTGTTCGCTAGCCATGTTTTGGTCTCTCGTTTCTAAATCGCTCTTCTCGAAGTTCTCCTCAGATTCAACCGCCTCATAAAAACGAGCGGTAAAGGAGGTTTGAGATCCCTTGCTGACCGAAGACACGTATCTGGTATACGCACTAGACATATCCATAAATTTTCTTGCGGCGTCTTCAGCTTTGTGAACTGCATAACAAACATCGTCTAGAGAGCTCATATTCGGGGAGAAATCGGGTGTAACCTGAGTTTTAAGAAATATGTGCGGTGTGCAAGAACCGGATAAAATCGGGTTTTGTACAAAAATCAAGAGCCCTAGATATTTTAAGCCTAATCCGTGTTTTATACACGGCCTGATAACCGTGGTGGCGTAATAACAATTTACGTTCGTAACTAGTGCACGGCATTCATGTTAAGCGTCGTTATGAGTCTCTGGTTGTCATAATAAGCACTAAACACACGTGTTTGGCCCATAATACAGTTTATATAGACGCCATTCGAGCAGTGCATTCTCATGTTTGCTTCAGCTCGACAGTACCTTGAAATCAACTCATCTACCGTCCTGTGGAACTACGTGGCCATCTGTTCACCGTCCCGCTAGAAACTGCTAAAAACGACATCAATGCACCTACCTTCTCTGCCAAATATACTGGAATGTAGTACTGTAACCGTGCAAGCAAACAAGGACGTAGGAAAGAAGCGACAGGTGAAAGCGCCTCCAGCACGAGCCACCAAATCGCAAGCAGCACATGTGATGTTTTCCGACTTTACACCCTCTATTCAGACCATTAAGCTAGTTAGTTGCCTATTACTATTTTATTGATTGTCAGCCTACTCCACTATTTAAAACTGTGGTGTCTAAGGCTTTTCGCACATGTCTGCAATAGCCAGCCGGCAAGCGCCTTAGCGTTTCAAAAACAAAATTGGTGGTATCTGTAGGTGATGGTGGAGCCCCATGTGGCCTTTCAGTCAACACGTTTGAGATTACACGTGAGATAACTATTTGTAGGAGATATGCGTCAGTTTTGAACTGCGCCAGAGAACGTCCAATCTTGTTCAGTGAACGCTAATGTAATTACTTAAGCGTGCTGCTTTTCCAGCCGTTTACCTTTTTTTTTGTACAACTTCAATCAAGAGGCAGCTCGAAAATCAGAATGCCTTTGGACGACTTCATTCGATAATTGCGCTCAGACACAGGGAACGAAGCGATGAAAGCCAATACCTTCGCGATTTTTGCTTTCTCTGAAAATCAATAACACCCTTAGTAATCATTAGACTGATTTAGAGTCGCCCTTATTTCTGTTTCTTTGTTTTTCTCGCCTTTTCTCTCACTTGGTTTATATTATCTTTATTCTGTCACTCCACCGTTTTCGAATCAGGTTACAAAACGCATTTAAATCGGAACAGGCCTTCACTGAAAAGCACAGCATGCTCTTCCTTTTCCTTCGAAGCAGAACAGCCATGTTATAGGAGAAAACATAAAACAAAAATAAAAGGAAAAGCAACTAAGAGCCAGTCAGGAACTTAACGCGATTGCCAGGTTTGTCTCATTTACGAAAAGAAATCCCGAGTATTGGGCCCCTTCTCCGTGCTTTCTTGTGTTTCGTTTTCTTCCCTACTGAGATGGCGTGACTTATGTTCGGCTTGTCGCTCCGCCATAACTCTTGGGAGTGCGGCTTTCCAATCTGGAAAGACGAAAGAGTCGCTCCGCATTCTATAGCCTTTCGAAATGATTCCTTGAAGTGCATAAAAAGCGACGCTTCTAGGCCCCGAAGGAGCAGGAAAGCTGTACTATTGGAACAACGTTCCTGCCTCCTGGTCTTGCCCCCCCCCCCCCCCCCCCCCGCAAAACAATTTAACAACCGCGGCCGCTCTCTTCGAGTCGCCACAATTTCAATTTTAATAAAAAGCTTTCGGATTGAAGAAATGAAGTAAAGCTGTTTTTTTATGTGCGTGTGTGGGGGGTATTTACGAAAGAATATATTCGACTCCGGTTAGATTAATAAAAAAAAGAACGAAGAACAATAAGCCGAACTAGAATGCGCAGCCAAATCGCCCGAAGAAACTGAGGACGAAAAGCACGTGTGTTACGGATATTTGCATTCTTCAAGCCCTATGGTAATCAGGTCGGTTTCTAAGAGCACGGTTTCAGTGCCTGCATCGTTTTCTCCCAGGTCCGCAATGCACAGGTTTGTGACCGAAACATTCGCTCTCATCCGTTTGGACAGCGGAATTACGTTTTCACCCGCCTCCCTCTTTCGGCAGAAACAGAAACGCGTCCGTGCATTCGAGCACCACTTTCTGCTGTGCCTAACGCTGCCTGTTAGCCGCTGCTCCGGGCACTCGGCGTTCTCAACAGGGCCGAAGAGAAGGCCGAGAAGGCCGAAGAGGTCTCGTAATGAAAACGCGCTCGCGGGCTGTACACGCGCACGACCTGGACAACTTTATTTTGACTTTTTGTAAATAGTGTACA
>JARKHS020023491.1:0-81718 GCA_030143305.2 Amblyomma americanum | reverse complement strand
CTTCGTTGCTTCCAAACACACGCTCTTGAAATCGAGATTTAGCTTTTTTCTTGCTCTTAGTGTCATTTGGTTTTTCTAAAAATGTATAACGGGTGATCTGGTTTCGGTATAGTATTAAGGGGTTTCGCGTCAGAAGGCGACTCAGGCTATGGGAGATGCCGTAGTGGATGGCTCCGGATAATTTCGACCACTGGGGTTCCTTAACGTGCGCTGACATCGCAGAGTACACACGGGCATCTAGCATTTCGCCTTCATAGAAATGCGACCGCCGCGGCCACGATCGAACCCGTGTTGCCCGTGTTTTTCGTGCCAGCAGCCGAGCACCATAACCCATGAGCCACCGCGGCGGCAGAACAGGCGATTGCATAACTGTGGGAGGCAGTGTGTCAGGCCACTTGCAATCCTGTGTAATGCATCCAGTATGTTAATTCCCGGCACCTCTAGCTCAGGGTTTATTACAGAGCCTAGTTCTTTTGGGACCGTTAGTATGAATTCAGTAGCAGAAATAATCTAGTAGTGACCATAATTTAAAATATATGCATGCAAGTGTAGTTCGCCTATTTCTCGGGAAGGCTCATTTGTTGCTATGGGAGGGGTACCTATTCGCGATGGATGGATGGATGGATGGATGGATGGATGGATGGATGGATGGATGGATGGATGGATGGATGGATGGATGGATGGATGGATGGATGGATGGATGGATGGATGGATGGATGGATGGATGGATGGATGGATGGATGGATGGATGGATGGATGGATGGATGGATGGATGGACGGACGGACGGACGGACGGACGGACGGACGGACGGACGGACGGACGGACGGACGGACGGACGGACGGACGGACGGACGGACGGACGGGTGGACGGACGGGCGGACGGTCTTAAAAGGCTGAACTCAATAAATCGGGCGGTGGTTCAATCCACCTGCCATGACTTGTGAAATTTTACTCTTGTCTTGATTTTAGCCACGAATCAGATAACCTTCGCTTGGTTACTTCTACCCGCTTAAAATCTACTTTTCGTTCACTGTCCTTAAACCCCAATGCTTTGAATAAATCAGCCCCGCTGCTTTCCACTGCAGGATGAAGCCCTTTACAGGGAAGTATCAAGTGTTCAGCAGCCTTTTCCTCCTCTCCATAAGCACCGCACAACGTGTCTATCTAGGGGTACCTGACTCTATCCCCCGCATTCACAAACTGGCCTTGTGCCGCGTTCAGACTACGTGCGCTACGCACGGATTGTTGGTAAGGATCGTAAGCATAAACGCAAAAAACGCAATGAGCCTGTTCAGACGAGTCTCGCATTGAGCGTAAACTACGCAGTCTGCTGTCAGCGCGGACGTAAATGTCGTTGGACCCGCGACATTTAGGACAAGCACAGATGCGACTGTTACTGCTCGGCCAATGCGTACATAAGTTTCGGGTTTCATTTTCCGGTCACGGGGCTTCCAGTCTTTCTCAATTTCGCGCTCAAAACGACGCTCCATCCGACAGATGCCGACTCTGCCACATTGTCTCGGCTCCCTCGTGTTGTGTCACCGTGGTCTGCCCGCAGGTTCATCATGATCAATGCGGAAGGTCCTTCCATATTATCTGATGAGCTGCTTATAGAAGAACTGCGGTAGAGGCCGCTTCTGTACGACCAGCGACTCAAAACATATAGGAACAAGCAGCTCCAAAAACGACACCTGGCTCGAAATAGCAAGCGCACTGAATCAAAGCGATAAGTGATTTTTGTTTTTTTCCACCTGCGGACAAACTAGCAACAGTCAAATGCTTTCCCTCGTCTAGAAAAGTGCGATTATGGCGCTGGGCGAGCGTTGACAATATTGTCGGCGGTGCCCGTCGGGGCATTTTCCCGGTGTTGTTTCGCTGTCACACTCGGTGAAGCGGCGATTTCTAGGGCAAAGATTGTGGCTCCCAGAATTAGCGCACAAGTGCGTGACTGCCTGCGTTGAAATCTACCTGAGTTGTAGTACAGAATTGCTAGTCGCAACTTGCGCCAGCCATCGCTTGGGAGTCGAACTTTAAACCAAGACCTGCAAGGTTTCCTACGGGAGTGGGTCACACTATGGGTCTCTATATATGGCACGATTGTCTATAGGGACAGGCTATGCTATCGCTTTCTGTTTAATCAGCGATGAAGTGATCCCATTTGTTTTTGATTCTAGCCCGCCGAACTCGCGCTGGTAAGCTAAATGAACGTTCATAGCTCACTTCTACGGCAGTGCGCACAAATTTTCATGAACCTCATGTTGGGCTGTAAAAGGGAGATCAGCATAATATGGCAGCAGAGAGCTTTCTTTAGACGAACGCATTTTTCAGAAAAATATGCGCAATGTGTTGTTTGTAATATGTAAACATGTTCTTTTCCTATGTTCAATGCAGTGCCAGTGCTACAACATCGGTGGAGCTACCTGAGGCAGAAGTCCGGCAGTGGCGCAGCAGATGTGGAGAAAGGTTGGGCATTGATGCCAAATCTTATGTTCCTGGCCGACGCAATACAACGTCGAAGGTAAAAGCCAATTGTTAGCTTTTTTGCTACTCAGTGGCTGTGGCGTTTTGCTGCTAAGCATGGGTTGATATTTTTGGCTGCAGCCGCCATATTTCGATGAAGAAAGAAATAAAACCATGCTCGGTGTACCTACACTTTTGCGTACAGGATCCTGCATTGCCTAATGAGATGGAAGGGTTGTCTGCTTCAGCACCGATGGAGCCCAGTAACGAACCACACTTTCATCCTGCTTCAAGTGGGCAGCCTGCCTCAAGGGAAATGTCTGCACCCGGCAAAAACTTCAGCAAGTGCGCGCAAAGAAAGAGGACGGACCTTGATGAAATAATCATGTCGACTCTACAGAAAAAGCGGAAGAGGCTCAATGACTTGACGACGGCTACCATGACAGTAGATGATGACGAGCATTTTTTTTTATTTATACTGTGAGTCCCATCAGAGACTGTAACAGGAAGGGCGGTGAATAATACAACCAGGTGTAGTGCACATATTGGTAAGTAAAACAACTTGAACAATTACATATGTTACAAAATGTTACAAAATCGGTTAGAATTCAATTTCAGGTACAAATAATAGGCTGCAAACATTGTGACAAGCAAAAAAAGGAAAATCGGCTGTAGTTAGCGCCGTGATTTAAGTCTAGGCACAAAAAAACGGTAAAAATAAACAGGACAGAATAGGAAAGTGTGGAAAATGAGAATAACTACTGGGAAACAAACGGGTGATCTCTAACCAGGGCAATAAACGCATCTAATGATGGGCTGTTACTAAAATCTATGTTTAGATTGTTCCATTCTCGCGTTGCTCGAGGAAAAAATGAGTATTTGAATATGTCAGTACGGAATGGAAACTCGTCTAATTTGTGAGTGAGGTTGTGGCGGGTCGATCTAGTTTTTGTGGTCGTTATGTATTTTGTAGCGGAAACTTTTAGTTAGTTGTGTATTAGCTGATACATGATTTTAAGTCTTGCAAATTTTGCTCTGTTCTCCAGGGTTAGGAGTTCTGCACGTTTAGTAATTCCGTTGGTGAGTCTGTAAGGGAGTGTTTTTTCTACACATAACTTAGTGCCTTTCTCTGCACCCCTTCAAGATTTTAATGAGCTTGTTCGTAAAGGGAAACCAAACGTTGTTGGCATACTCCAGGATTGGTCTGACAATAGTTTTATATGCTAGTAATTTTGTTTCAGAGGGTACTAGTTTAAGGCCGTCTATTAATAAAGAAGACTTGTTTTAGTGCATTAGATGTCATGATGTTAACGTGCGATCCCATCTGAAATCAGAGGTTAGTGTCACACCAAAGTACTTATACTCAAGGACAGATGCAATATGAATATTATTACGAGTGTACTGAAAAGCTGATCTGTGTTTTTTCCTAGTTATAGATAGAAGAACAGATTCTGTACTACAGAGATTATCAAGAACAGAATTCTGTACTGCAACTCAGGTAGATTTCAACGCAATCAGTCACGCACTTGTGCGCTAATTCTGGGGCCCACAATCTTTGCCCTAGAAATCGCCGCTTCACCGAGTGTGACAGCGAAACAACAACACCGGGAAAATGCCCCGACGGGCACCGCCTCCAATTTTGTCAACGCTCGCCCAGCGCCATAATCGCACTTTTCTAGACGAGGGAAAGCATTTGACTGTTGCTAGTTTGTCGGCAGATGGAAAAAAAACTAAAAGGACTTACCGCTTTGATTCAGTGCGCTTGCTATTTTGAGCCAGGTGTCGTTTTTGGAGCTGCTTGTTCCTATATGTTTTGAGTCGCTGGTCGTACAGAAGCGAACTCTACGGCACTTCTTCTATGTGCAGCTCATCAGATAATATAGAAGGACCTTCCGCATTGATCATGATGAACCTGCGGGCAGACCACGGTGACACAACACGAGGGAGCCGAGACAATGTGGCAGTGTCGGCATGTGTCGGATGGAGCGTCGTTTTGAGCGCGAAATTGAGAAAGACTGGAAGCCCCGTGACCGGAAAATGAAAACCGAAACTGATGTACGCATTGGCCGAGCAGTAACAGCCGCATCTGTGCTTGTCCTAAATGTTGCGGGTCCAACGACATTTACGTCCGCGCTGACAACAGACTGCGTAGTTTACGCTCAATGCGGCACTCGTCTGAACAGGCTCATTGCGTTTTTTGCGTTTATGCTTACGATCCTTGCCAACAATCCGTGCGTAGCACACGTAATCTGAACGCGGCATAAGGCCAGTTTGTGAATACGGGGAATAGAGTCAGGTACCGCGAGATAGACGCGTTGTGCGGTGCTTTTGGAGAGGAGGAAGAGGCTGCTGAACACTTGCTACCTTTCTGTAAAGGGCTTCATCATGCAGTGGAAAGCAGCGCGGCTGATTTATTCGAAGCATTGGGGTTTAAGGACAGTGAACGAAAAGTAGATTTTAAGCGGGTAGAAGTAACCAAGCGAGGTTGTCTGATTGGTGGCTAAACTCAAGACAAGAGTAAACTTTCACAAGTCATGGCAGGTGGCTTGAACCAACACCCGATTTAATGAGTTCAGCCTTATAGGTCCGTCCGTCCGTCCGTCCGTCCGTCCGTCCGTCCGTCCGTCCGTCCGTCCGTCCGTCCATCCATCCATCCATCCATCCATCCATCCATCCATCCATCCATCCATCCATCCATCCATCCATCCATCCATCCATCCATCCATCCATCCATCCATCCATCCATCCATCCATCCATCCATCCATCCATCCATCCATCCATCCATCCATCCATCCATCCATCCATCCATCCATCCATCCATCCATCGCGAATAGGTACCCCTCCCATAGCAACAAATGAGCCCTCCCGAGAAATAGGCGAACTACACTTGCATGCATATATCTCAAATTGTGGTCACTACTAAATTATTTCTGCTACTGAATTCTAACTAACGGTCTCAAAAGAACTAGGCTCTGTAATAAACCCTGAGCTAGAGGTGCCGGAAATTAACATACTGGATGCATTACACAGGATTGCAAATGGCCTGACACACTGCCTCCCATAGTTATGCAATCGCCTGTTCTGCTGCCGCGGTGGCTCATGGGTTATGGCGCTCGGCTGCTAGCACGAAAGACACGGGCAACACGGTTTCGATCGTGGCCGCGGCAGTCGCATTTCTATGAAGGCGAAATGCTAGATGCCCGTGTGTACTGTGCGATGTCAGCGCACGTTACGGAACCCCAGGTGGCCGAAATTATCCGGAGCCATCCACTACGGCATCTCCCATAGCCTGAGTAGCCTTCTGACGTGAAACCCCATAAAACCGTACTGAACCCAGCAATCACCCGTTATATATTTTTATAACAACCAAATGACACTAAGAGCAAGAAAAAAGCTAAATTACGATTTCAAGAGCGCGTATTTATTTATTTATTTATTCAAGGTACCTACAGCGCCTTGAGAGGCATTATTGTAGGGGGGGGGGGGGGGGTAAGTACATTAACAGTAAAATTCAATACAGCACAAGAGAACAAAACAGAAATAAAAGTTACAGAAAAATGATAAGAACTTCCAAAAAGATAAAAGCATTCTGATTGCACCCGAGACACAGAACCAACACTGACAGCAGCATAATCAGAATATTGCAAGGTCAATTGCTGCCTGGAAATTCTCGCTCTCAAACACTTCATTAGGCAGCAGATTCCAGTCACTTATTGTGTTGGGAAAAAATGAATATTTAAATGTAGTGATCCGGCAGTTATACCCTCTAATTTTCATGGTATTGTCCCTTCTACTCGAAACGTAGTGAGGTTGCCTTAAATAGAGGCTTTTATTAATTCCTGTTTTATTATTGTAAATGTCGTACAAAAACTTTATTCTAAAAACTTTTCTTCGGTGGGATAATAACTTCCAACCAAGAGCTTCCCGAAGTTCAGAACCTCTAACCTTAAAGTTGTAATTCCCAGTTACGAACCTTGCTGCCCGCTTCTGAACTCGTTCTAGCTTGTCCTTTAAAATATTTGTGAACGGGTCCCAACATACGCATCCATATTCGAGAATTGGCCTGACATTCGTAAAGTACAATGTTTCTTTTAGGCGTGGAGTCGTATGTTTAAAGTTTCTTTTAAAAAGGTTGAGAACGCAGGAAGCCCTGGCAGTTATCGCGTCGACGTGTGCGGTCCAATCCAACTTCGCTGTAAATGTGATACCGAGATACTTTACTCTGTCCTTTGTCTGTAGAACAGATTGATTTAGATTATAGTTGCCCCATATCTTCTTTTTTTGTTTGTGAACTGCATGAGGTAACATTTACTGGTGTTGAGAGTCATCTTCCATTTGTCACACCACGCACATACCTTGTCAAGGTCAGACTGCAACAGAATGGTATCATTTGCGCACGTGACAGAACGGTAAAGAACACAGTCATCAGCGTACAGCCTAACACGGGAGCACAGTTCACTCGGCAAATCATTTACAAAAACAAGAAACAACAAAGGCCCAAGTACTGAGCCTTGCGGCACACCCGATAAAACCTGAACAGACTGCGAAGTGACACCGTTAATAAGTACCCGTTGTCGCCGTGCATACAAATAATCTTGAATCCATCCAAGAAGTCTAGAAGGTATACCTAAATACGATAACTTTGTTAAGAGTAGATAATGCGAAACCACGTCAAAAGCCTTGCGGAAATCAAGAAAAACTGCGTCTATTTGAACACCCCTATCTATACCTTCCGCAACATCATGGATGAACTCGGTGAGCTGAGTTGTACACGATAGGCCCGAACGGAAACCATGTTGAGCGGTAGTGAAGAAATCATGACCATTAAGGTGCTTCATAAGACCAGAATATATTATATGCTCCAGTGTTTTACAAGAAACAGAGGTGAGGGACACCGGTCTGTAATTGCATATATTTGCGCGATCACCATCTTTATGTATTGGCGTTACATTTGCAAGCTTCCAGTCGTTTGGGAGTTTTTTATAATCCAGGGATTTATTGAATATTGCGACCAAAAATGGAGCTATTTCTATTGCACATAGCTTCAAAATATGATTAGATATACCGTCTGGGCCGTGGGCAGAATGGGAATTTAGATTAGACAGCAGCGTCATCACACCCGTCTCAGTTATCATTACATCTTCCATTTCCGGCAAGTGTGTGAAATTTTGCGTGACTAAATTGAGATCTGCTTGATCACTGACAAATACTGAGTGAAAATACGCATTAAAAATTTCAGCTTTACTCAAGTCGTCTGCCACAACGCTGTTATTGTGCACCAAAGACGGAATTCCAATGTTATCTTTTTTAGTATTTTTAATATGCTTCCACACTTGTTTTGGATTAACCCTTATCTTTTCCGATAAAGACGAGAGGTAAAGACGCTTAGCACTTTTCAGTTCTGTCTTAAGCGAACACGTCAATAACTTCAGTTTTGTGAATAAGGAGGGGCTCTTAGTTTTACGATATTTCTTATACATGGGAGCAACAAAATAAGATACGCCAGTTCCTTACTAAAAATGTGAATGAATGGCAGATGAAAGCATGTGTGCGTGTCAGTTCGGTCGTTGGTTTATTGTTCGCGTTGTTGCACTGTCTGCGTTGTTGCGCTGTTGTCAGCACCAGTTGTTTAGCAGGAAGACTACCGCAGTGCACAGCCCACAGTGCGCATCTGTGTCATTATGGAAAAATGAACGCAGTGCTTTC
The DNA here is from genome assembly GCA_030143305.2 of Amblyomma americanum. Taxonomy (NCBI): domain Eukaryota; kingdom Metazoa; phylum Arthropoda; class Arachnida; order Ixodida; family Ixodidae; genus Amblyomma; species Amblyomma americanum. The sequence goes on along the minus strand of JARKHS020023491.1, from coordinate 73,550 downwards.
TGGAGGGATTGTTGGTGCGAATCGTTCGTCTTCAGAACTGTGCGAAAAAATAAGGACAAAGGGTCCCCTTACCCCTGTCCTCATTTTTTCGCGCAGTTTCGAAGATGAAATGTGAACGGGATGGAAAAGAGCATTATCGACACCGACTTCCTCAGTCCATTCAAATCACTCAAATCAATATAACAGCCGTAATTTGGCATAGTATGTGGCGTTTAACGTCCCAAAGCGACACATGGGCTATGGGGGACGCCGCAATGGCGGGCTCCGGATTAATTCGGGCCACCTCGGCTTCTTTAACATGCGCTCACATCTCGCAGCACACAGGTGTTTTTGTATTTAGCCTAATCGGAATACGACCGCCGCGGCCGGGATTGAACCTGCGTACCCGGGATCGGCAGCTGAGTGCCCTTACCACTGAGCCACCGCATCGTGTAAACAGTCGTAACACATGAGGCTTTGGTGCGTCCCGGGTCAGGTTGGGATTAGCGGTAACTAGAGAGCTGACTGTGTGTGTTACACGAGCTCGGAACGGGAAAAGGAAGAAAATAAACAACAGAAATGGGAAACAAGTAACAAGCGAGATCATGAAGGCAAGATAGATAAAAAGACTATAATGTAAATGTGTGAGCACGCATCCTTTATTGCTATCAGAGAAGGAGTTGCTATCAGAGAACGAGATCAGTGGGAGGCCGCATTGCTCAGTTCCGACTCGGACACACAGATCCGGGTTGCGACAAGACCCCTAGAAGTCGCCGAACGCCACGGGCTCATGGCCACTTGATGGGGCTATAACCCCGCACCAACTGCTACTTTGGTCGACGAAAATAAAGCATATCCTCCTCCTTCTTTATGGCGCGAATAAAAGATTGAATGTGTGGCGCAAGTGAATTTCAGTGTGATATGCTTGCGGGTTATCTTCTGTATGGCCAGGATTCTGGTTCATGCGGCGCTATTTCACAAAGCCGCCTCCACGTGACGCATGTAGTTGAGCTCCTCCTTCTCTTACATTCTTCCTTCCTGGTTTGAGAGAGAGACGCTAGTAAGCTTCGCCCATTGTCCACTTTGTGCGTCCTCCCCTCAAGCCCAGCTTCTCGGAAGGGGGGGGGGGGGGCTTTACGTTTCTGTTTTTTTTCTTTTTTCACGCAGTCTGTTCAGGGCGGGCTAAATGTACGGCTCCCCTAGTCAGTTCCTTCACTGGGGTGCAAGCAAAGAAAGAAGTCGGGTTGCGGTTAACGCGGTGTACACGCACGCGCCATCTTCGTCCGTCTTTGAGCGGTCATCTGCAAAAACTACTGCAAGTATATATGCACATCACACAACAGATGGCTAAACGTTCCAGAATCCGTACATAACTTTTTTGAGACAACGAGAATGCCAATAGCGGCGGATAAATACAAGCTTGTTGCTGCGATAATCAGACAGCAGGGCCCTAAAAGCACAACAGTTGCTCTCATTAACAACATCGTCGGTAAGCTGTCCAAAGCGTGAAGAATGAGGTAAATGCGCATATACAAGACGAGATAAGCTGTACGTATCACGAACACTTAAGAACCTGGACAGCCGTTAGATGGAGATTAAACCGAACAAATATTGGAACTTAAGTAGTTTGGCAGCCACGGCAAACAATCACTTTGAGGAGCAGGAAGCTCAGATAGCCTAAACGCTTAGTTCAACAGTCGCTATTTGCGTTTAGTAAACGTCCTACATAGCACGATTATTTTTTTTATATTTACGAAAATTAATTCTGGATCAATTTTTTTCTGTGCGAGCTAATTTCTGCACATCTGAAATGGTTTCAAGAGCAGCCGGGGCATTGTCACATCGGCTAACCAGAAACACGTGTCATAAGATCACGAACCTCTTAAGACACCGAGAGAAGACTGCCTATGTACTATAGCAGTACAGATGTTACGATGTGCTACGGACCCTTTGCAAAACTCTGAAAGTCAGCTTCTCTGCATAGCGCAAACTCGTTCTCCATGGCGGCCAAACCGGTTTGGGGGAAGAATTGTAGACAACTATTTTCAGGTTAAGCAGGAACCCTTTCCTCCATACATAAAACCTTTGTTGCTGTCGGGATAAATGGATTATGCTTAAAGGGACTATGCACTAAATTAATTGAGATTACGTAAAGCAGACGAGAGATAGGCATTTCATCACTCGTCACCCCAACGCAAGAATTTTTAAGCTAGCATCAATAACAACGAAGATATAGACGATTAAAAATTACTCTCCTCCTCTCCCCCCTCAACTCGTACACGCGGGGAACCAGACAAAAATAAAGAAAACAGGTATGGGGCTGGGCCCCGCCTTTGAGTACGTCATCAGATGACATTCGCTTTGCAACTTCCTGTTGTCGCTCTTAGCACCCCAGCAGCAGCGTCGGCGGCGTGGAGGCATATCTCCGGTCTCTCTTCGCCTTCCTGGATTGCGGCGCGCGTCGGGTTTCTTGCTTGTCGTCTGTTATAGTTAGCAGTAATAAACCCGGACCTCGAGGCGCGACTGCTCGCTTTTACAGCCGCGATGGGCATCGAGTCCTATGCGTGCCCACGAAGACTCGTGCGAGTGGCTCCGGAACTCCCGACAGAAGGAGGCGGCAGAGGAAAATTGAAACCATATGCGCGAAGGCAATGCCCTGGCCCGCGCTTGCCCGAGAGAGTCGCGCGGCGGCACGAGCAGACGATTTTCACGGCTACCGGAAGCGTGCCCGTGACGTCGTGGCTGCCGTGGCTCCAGCGAATGACAGCGTGTGGTGGCCTGGCGACGTCATTGGTATTTTGACCTCTTTCTTCCACACTATTTTAGTTCCAAAATCGGTCACTACGAGCACACCAATCGGCCCGCGAATTAAAAAAAAAACACGTTTTTATAATTTATAATAAATTGCCGGCTCCGTTCCGAAGACTTATACTTGGTGTGAATACTCATTAGCATCATTTCTAAACATAGAAAACATTTACAAGCGACTTTGAATTCTTTGCATAGTCCCTTTAAGTCACTGCCTTGCAAGTATAATTCACCCTCCCAGCTGCTGTCAAATAGGAAGGGTGAAAGGCAAATTGTGCCAAGGCCCTGCTCACCACTCAGTGAGTCCAGAGCATAATGCGTGGAATAGAATTTTTTAGCGCTGCACCCAAGTTCTCCCCATCGGTCGGTCCGTGTCTCCATGGTAAAGGATTTTTGCTGTGCAGAAAAGCTGATGACTGGATGACTGAGCAGAACTGGCGGCCGTATAAGCATGAGTGAGAACCTGGTCATGATTTGAACAGCGCGAACTACAAGGGACAAGAAAAGAAGGGAAACAGGAAACCTGGTGTTTCGGATTTGTTTACACTTCATTGTTTTTATTTTTTCCGAAAGAGGCTGCAGTGATATGGGTCCATGTAGTATTGGCTGATGTATGGTGTCTGGATACATACAGCAGAATATGCGGCTAATTTGCTGCATTTCATATCTCCGCATAACCTGACTCACCATAATTGTCAAATTTTTTCGCAACGGGGCAAATATTACGGAGAGGAATTAAGTCTACTGACGAGCTGTGAAGGCGAAAGCATGTACCCGTGGTGTTCGGCTGCGGCGATGGCGTGCTGCTCTAATGCAATAGTCAGCAAAGCTGATCTCACGCCGCCTGATGGAAGTTGATGAAGACGACGATACCCAAACCCAGCGCGAGCCCCTGTGCTTTCTTGCTATCGCTCCCCTCTATACTTCTCCTGGCTATCCTTTCCCTTTCACCTCCGCCGGCTGCAGCTCGCGTGCTTAAGATATTAGGTAGCAATTGCCACGGCCGGCAACATTCTTTTCCTTCACTTTTGAAGCGAAAGCTTCACTATGCTACCTCGTAACGATTTCGCGGTACTTACGGTTTTGGCCTTCAAGTGAGCCGGGGGTCAAACCTCTTACGGCGCGGTTCGGGTGTCCACCGATATATCTGAGACAGTTACTGCGCCATTTCCTTTCTTCAAAATCAATTCTAAAAACTAATATCGAAAATGAAAATTGAAAATTGGTTGTTGGGGAAAGGAAATGACGCAGTATCTGTCTCTCATATCGGCGGACACCTTAACCGCACTGTAAGAGAAGGGATAAAGGAGGGAGTGAAAGAAAGGAAGAAAGAGGCGCCGTAGTGGACGGAGGGCTCGGAGTAATTTCAACCACCTGGGGATCTCTAACGCGTGCGCTCACATCGCGCCCTAACCACTCAGCCAACGCGGCGGGTTCATTGCCTGGGTTCGGAACCCACTTCGGGAGAAATTTTCTTTAGGAAACTTAATTATTCTTTTTTTCTGATTAGGTCACGTGGTTTTTCCAAACCCCTGGGGTGGACAACAACGCCTGATTTCCCGCCTTATGAGCTGTTATGCTTTCGCATTAAAAGAAAATATGCCACCATCTACTTATGAACGGCGCTTTAATGCTGATCCTGATACCCAGACTGCTTGCACACAGCATGTGCTCCCTGCACTTATACAGAATTATGGTGATAGCTTGCTCAGCGTATAAATGATTGAATAATACCATTCAAACGTGCAACTGTTTTCAGGATGCGCTTGTATAGGAATTGTACCTGCATTCACGTAACTTTCCGTCACCCCAGTTCACTGCTTTTTCAGCGCGTGGGTGTGTGCGCGTGTGTATGTATGTGTGGGGGGGGGGAAGGGGGGCTGAGTGTGTGGTTGGTTGTGCGCGCGCGCGCCACGGTAGAGTTCAATTCATGCAGTGGCGCAAAAACGCGGAGCTCCCGCCGGTAGCTGCTCCGCACCACGTCTCCAACCACGTGACAGCGTGGCGGCGCAGCCACAGGATGGCACTGTCGGCACCGCCACGGCGCCGCCACGCTGAAGGCTCGAAATGCTACCGTAATGTAGCTATTGCTACAAAAACTCGCACAAAAATTCAAAAGGGCACTTTACTTGACATGACAGAATACATTTATTATCACATCACATCATGGCGCAGAAAAAGTCTAAATGATCGCTAGAAATACACAATACCACTTATGCACTGAACCAGCTTGTGAAAGTGTCGGTTGTAAATATTAAGTATGACAAAACTTTACACTTTTTACATAGACGTGTACCACTTGCTACCGCCACGCATCACTAGGTGTGTTGTGACGAAAGGAGAGGTGCACTATCCGCGCTACAATGAGGTCAGCCACATAAACCGCGCTGCTTTGGAGAGAACATGGACAACCAGATGTGCACTGCGATGGCATTTCAAACGTGCGCTGCAGTAATTATAAAACACATGTGGCCTAATTTTCATGAAACACAAAGAACACAAAACAACACAGCGTGACACGATACAAAAAGTATAAACATCTCATACATCAATACACATACAGCGGGTAAATATTGTACATCGAGACAGATTATCACAAATATGGCGAAGAACGAACTTTTTGCTGCACATATAAGTCACTACAAGCATAAATAAAGCATTTCACACTCGCTTAGTCGTACAAGCGATACTGCGAGTTTTAGCACTGAGTGAAGAGACATAGTAAACCGTTACAAGCTGCAAGTGTGCACATACTGCAGCACAAAAGTTTTTCGTGAATATTTCCTTAAACAGTAAAAAATAATTAAAACTGAGGCATGCAGACTTGTGGAACGTCGCGAACAGGCAAGGGAACTTTTTGCTATTAGAAGCCAGGTCGGCTGCTGAACACATTGCTTTTCTATTTCTTTGCGAAGCATTTCACGCTGTTTGGGAACTGATTTTTAGTTTCGTTTAAATGCCAGTGGCTTTCAATTCGGTTCGCAGTTCAACCGCGTCCATATCCTCGATGCAAGCGGGAGGTGTATCATCGCGCTCCATTTCAGGAGCGCATCGAGCCCTGTTTGTGCGACTCTCTTCAATCATGCCCTCAGCCCAGTATAAACGATCGTGTTTTTTGTACGCGCGACTTGTTACATGCGTGCTATTCTCAAAGCGATTTGCCATCTTCAGTGCACCGGCGGCAGCATTCCATTTATATTTTTTTGCATGATGCAACTGTTTCAGAATATCATTCTTTTTGTCAATGCCTTCACTGGAAAGCCACCCCTAACACTTGAATTCTTTATGCTTCTTTGAGGCATGACATGCAAGAATGTGCATATATGGCGTCATTCTCTCAGCCCCGTAACCCTTATGCCCTAGTTCTCCAAGTTCGAAGTACGTTTTATGAAATTTTGTCGTTTCTTGCTCGATGCTATCGCCGGTCGTGTTATGTTCAAAATGATCAAAAATGCGACTAAGCATTTTCCGAAGTGGGATGTTTTTGTTTTCTGTTTCCGGGCTGAGTTTTCCAATGAGCCTCTCTGGCAGCATTTCGAGAAGGCTCTCGCACGAGTCTCCTTGAATACAGGCTATTTTTTTTCCTTTTCTTTCTTCCTGCCACAGTTCAAATTTCATACCACAGCTGTTAATTTAACAGTACCTCTTGCTGGGCTAGTTGGTGCAACATCGTGTGACAAAAGTAAAACAGCGCTAATTTTTACACAAACCACACAGAAACACAAATCACGCAGCGCCCGTCCTGTCTCGTCTTTCTGTGCAGTTTGTGTAAAAATTAGCGCTGTTTTACTTTTGTTACAAGCTGTTAATTACCTGTAGAATCGCTTCCACGTGAGTGCCCTTGGTGTTTAAGTTCGTAACTTTATCGCGGTTGTCTTTGTCAATTACTTCAACAATCAATCCATCAACCAGGCGATTAACGACTCTAATGCGCGTGTGTAAAATATCTGGAACCACAAAAGCAGGTTCAATGTTGAAGAGGGGAACTACTTTCATTCCGTGTTCTTCAGCAAGGCCGTCCTCTCTCATGTTTTTTAGAGTGCGCAGAAGAGGCGGATTATTAAACTCCTCTGTGTTTGCCCCAGCTCTGCTTCGTTCCTTTAAATTAATACGACAGAAAGGACATGGGTGCCTAGAAGACGCTGACTGCAATCCTTGAACCATGAGCAAGAATTTTAGATCTGAGCCCAGACAGACTATGACGGGAACTTCCTGTCCTTCCAAGCTGACACTGCCCCTTTTCACGACACTGTTAACTTCGTCAATCAAATCCTTCAGACTTTCTCTAATCTGAATATAGGTTTCAGAAACTTCGACGACTGCGAGCAGGCGATGAAATGTGTGGCTCTGCAGCCTCCGGCTGCTGTCAATCAGGAGAAAAGAGAGAGTTGTCCAGCTTGTACGTTTGCTGACAACACAGCCATCTCCTATTTAGTAACCAAAATTGACTGCGACCTGAGCTTTTCTCCTGTCATACCTCTATTGACTGCATACTCCGCAACGGCATCTTCAAGTTCGTGCACAAAAGACACCTGAGCGCCAGCTGCTTCTACTGGAGTTTTAAACAAAGCAGTGTTTTTGTCTAGTTTTTGTCTGTATGAATTGATGACAAGGAGCGAGGGTAAATTAGGGACAGTTGAAGACATTTTTTTCCCAAAAAACATTGCTTACGAAGTGGTTGTCTAAGAGCGCGGTGATTGCACGGACGCTTTTCTTCTCTGGGGAAGAAAGATCCTGATAGTCAGTTTTACCATTACCGCGGTATTCTTTTTTGATACCTCGCGCTACACAGATGCCGTCAATGTCAGAAAAAGTAATTTTGTGCAGTAGCCCTTGAAGGTCTTCTACAACCAACTGGCATAAGTTCAACGCATAACTTTCTAAAATTTCTTCTAGCACTTGAACTATCACACTGCCTGCACAATGCAGCTTTCTTCTATCGGTGCTTTTTGAACCTTCCCCGACCCTTTTTCCGCAGTTGTTGAGCAAGCGGCAGTTTTTTGCCTCTGATGACAGGTTTTTGTTTTCTTCTTGCAGCTGAAGGCATTTTTCCTCAAAATCTTCAATGGACTTAAGAAGTTCAGAACGAAACCGCTCTGATACACCCTTCATTAGCTTCATTTCTTCTTGTAAAGCTTGAATAATGATGACCTTGATATTTGTTATTTGGATTTTGAACAGAACTTTTCTTATCGAAGGGAATGTTTACATGGCGCTCTTTATTTAAGGGACCCCTCTTTTGCTCTGCCTTTAATTTTTCTGTGCTGAGTGTCTACCGAGGTGCCGATGCTTCTAAATTTTGTCTCTACTGCAACCTTTAAACTCTCTGGGATGGACATGCCATGTGGAATCAAAGAGGTTATTGTCTCAAAGTACGATTTCTCCAAAAGCGTTTTGTTGCTAAAGGTTTTAAGAACTGTTTGATTTTTCAATGTAAATGAAATGCCACATTCAGAAATCTCCAAGAGCAAAGGTTCCGAACTCATTTTTTAAGAAATTCTAAACAACACAAATTGAAATGCAAGAATCAATACTATATCGAAAAAAAAAACAAAGTTGCAAAACGTATGCTGTAATCATATATGTGAAAGGCGGAGGACTCACTAAAACATAAAACAGGACATATTTTTGTGGGTTAGGTTCTGCATGCAACAACCTTTGACACAAGGCGCATTTGCAGACTTTCCACAGGATAGCCGTTTGGAAAGAGCTTGCAGGCTTTCTGTCATGTCACAGTAGCCTTCACCGCCACTGGAAACTCAATCGCCACTACACTGCCGAGTTTCGTTTCTCGAGTATGCCACCCAAAGGGAAGGTTCAGCTTCGAAAAGTCTGCCTCACTGCAAAGAATCCAACCCCTTTCGAGCCTTCTTCATTTCCTACTGAAAACCCATCTAAACATGTCTAGGTCTATGTTCACCTTGACAGGCTGGACCGACGGCAGTTGGAAAGTTTCTTTTGAATAGCGTTAATGACTTCCTCGGCAGCAGCTTCCAGTCGTCGTGGTGATGGCTTGCTTGGGTGATTAAATTCCCGGAGACAGGCGCCGTTCAGATTTTTTCTTGGTTCAACGGAGCAGTGCCATTTGGAATATCCTTACCATTTAATAAGGTATCCATTGCTCTGTAAAAAAAAGTTGGGCTGAGGCTTAGCTAAAGTGTTAAGCCTGGATATCTTGAAGCGAAAATCTTCGTGGCGATGCTCGTGGTTTAGCTTAAGGTTTCATACATAGGGTTAAAATTTGGGTATACCTTTCTAGCTTTTCCAAAACGTGTTGTCTTAGGTATACAAAGCTTGTACAATCGTTATACAAGGCTATTAAAATCTCCAACTCCCACGCTACCACTTCTGGGTCTTTCCTCCTCAAAAACGCTAAGGCGCCCATGTGCTGTGCGATGTCAGTGCACGTTAAAAATCCCCAGGTGGTCGAAATTATTCCGGAGCCCTCCACTACGGCATCCCTTTCTTCCTTTCTTCTTTCACTCCCTCCCTTATCCTTTCCTTTACGGCGCGGTTCAGGTGTCCAACGATATATGAGACAGATACTGCGCCATTTCCTTTCCCCAAAAGCCAATTATTATTATTATTCTCCTCCTCCTTCCATGGCGAAAGGTCAGACGACGGAGTCAGCGCGCGGTGGCTGCGACGGCTGCGGCAGCAGCGACCACCTGCGCTCCGCGTGACGTCACTCGGTTTCGCGCATGTGCAGCTGTGGCAAATCTGTAGTGTGGCTCACGCGAAGCCCGGTGTTGACGAGCCTAGCGAAGCTTTTCGCTTGAAAAAAAGCCAAAGATGACATGGTGAAACACTTAGCGCAAGAAAACTCACACACGCCGAGGAATGAAAAAGCGAAGCACAAGTGAACCAAAGAGAAGACAAAGGAAAGATATGTCACTACGAAATGAAGAGTCAATGAAATTGAATGGCAATTTATGCAAATGTTAACATATCCATTTGTGACGAAATGAGTGCCTTAGTAGACTTCAGTTACTGGGCGATTGAAGGGTTTGCTCAAAATCTTGACCATGTTATCTACCTTACTGGACTCAGGCGGCCGCTCAGAGCGAAAAAATATATTTATGAAAAATGCGTTGTCTTTGGCATCATCGCTAAGTTTGGAAATCCGACTGTTCAAAACTGGCGGTATACCAATAGTTACGGAGGCATTTTGTTATAGGAAGTCTCCCTGACGGCTCCGCTTGGGACCTCCTACTGTCCAAATTTACCAAACCACTAATTTCTTTAACGCACTTTCGTCAATGAAGACCTAAAGAAACCTAAAGAAAACCTGATCAAGACGCCTTTGAAATTTGTATTCCTCGCAGCTTATATATATTTAAACTACCAACATTATTTCAAACATGAATAAACAAATGCAAAACGATAAATTTTTGCATTTTCCTGGGCTCTCTTATAAAGATAACATTGGTAACATATACCAGGTGTTACAGGGAAGACAAAGTCATTATCAACAATAGGCTTTTTGGGTTAAAAAATTAGACTGTGGATTACCTCAGCTAACAAAACGAAAGCTGTCGGCGTTCATTGTGTTTATTGGCGTTGGCACTCTCTTATAAAGATAACATCGGTAACATATACCAGGTGTTACAGGGAAGACTAAGTCATTATCAACAATAGGCTTTTTGGGTTAAAACATTAGACTGTGGATTGCCTCAGCTAACAAAACGAAAGCTGTCGGCGTTCATTGTGTTTATTGGCGTTGGCGCTCTCTTATAAAGATAACATCGGTAACATATAACAGGTGTTACAGGGAAGACTAAGTCATTATCAACAATAGGCTTTTTGGGTTAAAAAATTAGACTGTGGATTGCCTCAGCTAACAAAACGAAAGCTTTCGGCGTTCATTGTGTTTATTGGCGTTGGCACTCTCTTATAAAGATAACATCGGTAACATATACCAGGTGTTACAGGGAAGACTAAGTCATTATCAACAATAGGCTTTTTGGGTTAAAAAAATTAGACTGTGGATTGCCTCAGCTAACAAAACGAAAGCTGTCGGCGTTCATTGTGTTTATTGGCGTTGGCACTCTCTTATAAAGATAACATCGGTAACATATACCAGGTGTTACAGGGAAGACTAAGTCATTATCAACAATAGGCTTTTTGGGTTAAAAAATTAGACTGTGGATTGCCTCAGCTAACAAAACGAAAGCTGTCGGCGTTCATTGTGTTTATTGGCGTTGGCGCTCTCTTATAAAGATAACATCGGTAACATATACCAGGTGTTACAGGGAAGACTAAGTCATTATCAACAATAGGCTTTTTGGGTTAAAAAATTAGAGTGTGGATTAGCTCAGCTAACAAAACGAAAGCTGTCGGCGTTCATTATGTTTATTGGCGTTGGCGCTGACAACGGTCTAGACTCCGATGATTTTGTGAAAAAAAAGGGCGCATATAACTGGTCACCTGGGTCAGTGGACGCCTCAGTCGCGCATTGAGGTACGTGGCGGTGGCGAGAGAGAGATGTGGGCTGCATGCATTAGCGCTGACAACGTGGTGGCAGACACGCGGCACTGCAGCAATAGGCCACAGCGCTCATTGGGCGACCAACCTCTCGCGATCAACCATTAATTTACCTGCCACCTGCCAGGGCGGCAGGTAGTTGAACCACAGCTCATTTTTTTTTATCCAGGAGGCTTGGCTAGATCACGTGGTCAGGCAGCAGCCACTCCGCGGCTGTGGAGCCCCTGCGCAACGACGGCGAGGACTCGGCTTGGCGGCGCGGCGATGTCACGTGATGCGTTGCTATGGCAGCGGCGCTGCAAAGACGTTCAAGGTCAAACGTGAGGCGACGGCGAAATCGCCCCGACGAAAGTAGGAAAAGCTTTCGCTTTTAAAATATGGATTTTGCGGCATAGTATACCAGTGTTCGCGGACCCCGGAGAGCCGGAGTCTACGAACTGTAGTTAACCGGTAGTTACTCAGTAGTTAACCGGTAGGTAACCGGTAGTAAGCTGGTTTACTAATTCTGATATTAACTTTTTAACTATTAGTTAGGCGCCTAGTTGCAATTAGAGATATGTAGCTCGTGGTTACTAATATTCGTATCAGCTTTTAGAATTTCGAAAACGCGATTACCCTCATCGCAGAGGCGGGTGGTCGACGAGACGAGGCGGCGGCCTCTGGCGCAGATTTCTTTTCAAGTCTAGTCCGAAGCGCTCTCGCAGCCATCCGACGAGCAGAGGTAAGGGCAGGGCAGCCCAAACCTGATATGAAGCTGCTCAATCTGCGCGAGAAGAGATCGCGCAGAGCGACGGGCGCGACGGACTGACAGAGCCGCCGACTGGACTTTCTACAACCGCCTGGACGCGGGAGCGTGGCGCCACGCCAACAAGCTATACCGCCGGCAGTGGGCTTCACTATGCCAAAGGATGGAGAAAGATGTCAGCTCGCGGAGGCTGTTTGACACCCTGCGGCGCATCACCGAACCACTGGCAAACCGTCAACCTCTGGCCGCCCTCGCATTCTCCAGTGGGCTCAGCTTTGAAGAGTTGGCAGAGCGGTTTGCCGACCGGTTCGCGCCGCCCGGCCCCGCAAACGCAGCTAACATAGCTCCTACTGAGAACCCCAGAAGCGACGCCACTCCCTCGTCCGTCGCTTCGGAAGGTCCATGTGATGCGCCGTTCACCGCGGCGGAACTGAACAATGCGCTGCAGCGCTGCCGCCGCCGTTCGGCGAACGGAACGGACGGGGTGACATACCAGATGCTGCGAAACCAGGATGCGCAGCAACGACAGATCCTCCTGCCGTACATCAACCTGGTGTGGGAACGCGGAGAGCTACCGGAGGATTGGCGAACCGCGGTCGTTTGTCCCATCAGAAAGGCAGGGCGCCCACCTACGGAGCTGAGCGGATACCGGCCAGTGGCATTAACATCGGCGGCAGGTAAGATCATGGAGCATATGGCGTTGCAGCGTCTGAACGAGCGAGCCGCGGAGGCTGATTTGTTTGACGAGCGGCAGACGAGTTTCTCTGGGATGCGGTGCACGGCTGATTCTATATCGGACGTTGTTACAGCGCTGGAGCATGCCAGGGCAGCAGGCCAGGCTGCGCTGCTGCTGCTACTGGACGTCTCGGGCGCATTCGACAACGTTCGCCGCGCACCAATTCTCGCGGTGCTTGAGGGGGCCGGTGTGAGCGGGCGCCTTTTGCGATACGTTCACGGCCTCCTGAGCGGGCGAACCATGCGCGTACGAGTAGGGGGTAAGGCCTCCAAGCCTCGCCCGGTGGACATGGGCGTGCCGCAGGGCTCTGTCTTATCACCATTTCTGTTTAATGTGGCCATGTCCGTGGTACCGGCCTCCCTCCCGACGAGCGGGCGACACCATGAGTACATGTCCATATATGCAGACGACATAGCTCTGTGGTGCCGGGGACCACCGGGCGAGGCGCTCCGCGTGCGGGGGTGCCTTCAGGGAGCTCTGACCGCAATCGATGCCAGCTTGCGCGGCCTTGGTCTGTCGCTGAGCGCGGACAAATAGGTGGCCATGGCCTGCGTTTCGCGCTCGCACGCGCACCTTGCGCCATTGTCACTGGACGGGACTCCGATTCCTTGGCGTAAATCGGTGCGGTATCTTGGCCTGGACATCGACTGGCGCCTTTCCTTCCGCCCCGCGGCGACCAAGGCCTGTCTGCAGATGAAGAGGATCAACGCCGCCGTGCACAAGGATCACCGCTCGAGGCCAGGGCATCTCCCAGCAAGCCGCGCTGCGGCTGTACAATGCTGCAGCTTTGGGTGCGGTGCTCTAAGCGCTGCCGCTCCTCACGGTGCGCAAGTCGTGCTGCAAGAAACTCCAGCTCAAGCACCGAAAGTCCCTGCGCGTGTGCCTAGGCCTGCCCAAAAACTCGCAGTGCGCCGCAACGTTGGCCGAGGCAGGAGCGTGGCCCCTTGAGCTCCAAGCAGCGCGCAGGGCACTGAATCACATCGACCGGCTTCACCGCGCACCGGACGGCGGCTCGCTGCTGCAGTGTATGCGCTCGCACCCGCGCTCACGAATGGGCGTGGCGCTGCTCGAGTATGAGCAATTGACTCAAGGCCCACCCCCTACGGCTCCTGCGCACCCTGGCCTGCTGCCTCGGAGGTACAGCGATAGATCATCGGCATCGCGGGAAATCGGAGCACACCCCTCTGTGCTGTGCAGCAGTTAGCCAGAGCCGTCATACACGAGGAGCTCCAGGACCATCTCCTCGTGTACACCGACGGCTCAGTGGCCCCGCGACAGCTGCTCCCTTGCAGCGACGGCTACCATCCCCGCCCTGCGACTGCACAGCCAGCAACACGCAAACTTCCTGGGCTCCTCCACCACGGCGGAGTTGATGGGGATCCGGCTCGGGCTGGACCTGCTACTCACCCTCGGCCCTCCGCCACCAAGGGGTGCTCTTCTGTGCGACTCCCGCGCCGCCCTCAGCCGCCTGCAATCTAACGGCCGCGGTACCCCACTAGTGCGGGAAATTCGCTCGTGCATCGAGCGCCTCGCGCAGATAGGATGTCCCGTGCGTGCACAGTGGGTGCCCGATCACTGCGGCATCCCCGGCAACGAAGAAGCTGACGACCTCGCGACCGCTGCACATCAACTACCTGCCAGCGATCTCCCCCTTGCGCTGGAGGACGTGCGTGCGGCCATCCACGACCATATCCGAAAGCAGCACCTCGACCCACGCATCGCAGGAGGTGAGTGCATCGACAGCATCACCGGCTGTCGCGCACTTACACGGTCGCAACATGTACTGATCCTCCGCGGGCGCATTGGCTGCGTGTGGCCCGGGGAACGACGGGAGCGTCACAGAATCGCGACGAGTGATGTGTGTGATGGATGCGGTGCAGTGGAAACACTAGAACACCTGCTACTTCACTGTGCCGCGTTCGCCGATGCTCGTCGCGATATGCTTGCCGTCTATAGGGCGCTGGGCATACTACCAGACTCCCTCAAGACTATTTTGGCCGCAGGGCAGTGCACGCACTCGTGAGCGAACCTTCGTGAGCCTCTGTGCATTCCTCGAACACACGGGCCTGACGTCCCGCCTGTTCTCCGTCAGGTAGTTACACGCAGTGACCGAACGCTCCGCGAGTTCTACCTTGAACGATTACCTAGTAACTGGACGCCCGACTCCAGTTGTAGCCAACACAGTGCTGTGCGCTTGTGTTTTAATCCCTCCAACATGAACTAATCACGCGCACAACCAGGACACATTTCTTATTGTGTAAATAGTTTGTATATACTACTTCTCCCCCTATCCTCTCTTCCTGTCCTCTGCTATACTTTACTTCCGCTGCCCCAGCTCAGGTGCTTCAGTATCGATGGCAGATGCCGGGGCTAGCAAAAATCTTTTCCTTCCTTTTTTACTATTATTTTAATAAAAACCACTACCACCACCCTCATCTCAGTGGCTCGACAAAATTTGGCTACATCGTGCGATGGCTCAGTGGTTAAGGTGCTCGTCTACTGAGCCGGAGTACCCGGGTTGGCACTCAACCGCAGCGCGTGCGGTTCTATGGAGGCGAAACGCAAAAGGCACACATGTGCTGTGCAATATCAGTGCATTTTGAAGATCTTTAGTTGGTCGAAATTATTCCGGAGCCCTCCACAACGGCACCTCTTTGTTCCTTTCTTCTTTTACTCCCTCCATTACCCCTTCTCTTACGGTGCGGATCGGGGGTCCGCCGAGATAGGCGAGACAGTTACTGCGTTATTTCCTTTCCTCAAAAACCAATTTTCAAGAACCAATTAGCGCCAAAATACATGCGCTTTCGAAAGCATGCAGGCAAAGAAACCTTTGCGGTGCACGTAACTAATCAAAAAAGCCAAATTTTGTTAGGCAGAGCGCCAAAGGCGACCATGTTTTCGAAATTATAAAAACTTATATGGCTATTACTAACGACCGGCTACAAATCTATAATTACAACTAAGCGCCTTACTGCAATCGTTAAAAGTTAATTATTAAAATCTAGTTAACCAGCTTACTACTAAAACGATTGACTGGTTTTCTGGTGACCAACACTAGTAATACTGTGCCGAAAAAGCCATATCTTAAAGCCAAAAAACATAATTTTGAAAATTTCTTCCCTGTAGCACCTGGTATACACAGTCGCTCAGCTAATCCTAGGAAAGCTTTAGGAAATAACCGCGCGCTTTGCAAATATTCGGCACTTGCAAGGTTTAAGTTGTCATCTTTTCTATCCAAACATATTGTTATGCGCTAATTTTTATTCGTCCAGATGGGAATGTAAACTTCAGTTGTTTTCGCCTCAGCGAACGAGCTGCAGGCTTTTTTTTAGTATTGTCGCTTCACTCTTCTGTCAATACGTATGCTATACCGTTTTACATCGCCCACGAGCAATTCCACCCGCCGCGGTGGCGCAGTGGTTAGGGCGCTCGACTACTGATCCGTAGTTCCCGGGTTCGAACCCGACCGCGGCGGCTGCGTTTTTATGGAGGCAAAACGCTAAGGCGCCCGTGTGCTGTGCGATGTCAGTGCACGTTAAAGATCCCGAGGTGGTCGAAATTATTCCGGAGCCCTCCACTACGGCACCTCCTTCTTCCTTTCTTCTTTCACTCCCTCCCTTATCCCTTCCCTTACGGCGCTGTTCAGGTGTCCAACGATATATGAGACAGATACTGCGCCATTTCCTTTCCCCAAAAACTAATTATTATTATTATTATTATCACGAGGAATTCCTGTTACTCAAAAATGATAGAGGGACCTCTTTAATTCACTCGCCTTACATGCTTAGCATCATGCCTACTTGGGAATGACAATGTATCCGGTAGCCTTGGCATGTGTACATATGTAAATAAAGTCCTCACTTGGTCTACATTTATGTTGAAAATGTTGTGCTAAATTTATGAATAACAAGAGCGATAGCGCTACTTGTTAAGTACACACTTCAGAAATATTATGACCAGCAGAAGGCCACTGCTATATTTCTGCATTATACGGACCTTTGCATGTTAACTCTTAAAACTTCGGTAAGTTAGCAGCAGTGCCTTGCATAACCTTCGGGAATTAATAATACATTTGCTCCGACGTCTCCCTCTTCAGCATTTTTGCGGCCCAATGTTGTAATTTACCTAATAAAATATGAGAGCACTACGCAAACAGCAATTACCACCATGTAATAAAGGGCAGTAAGCTGTTCGCATGCTATAAACATGAACGACTGGTCGTTGTGCGCATTTTATTGTTATGGTCGTTGTTGGTTTATGGAGATTTACCGTTCCAATGCGAATCTGGCTATGAGGGACGCCGTAGTGAAGGGCTTCGGAAATTTCGACCATCTGGGATTCCTTACCGTGCACAGTACACGGGTCTCTAGCATTTCGCCTCCATCGAAATTCGACCGCCGCAGCCGGGATCGAACCCACGTCTTTTGGGTCAGCAGCCGAGCGACATAACCACTGAGCCGCCGCGGCAGCGTGTCACGTTTTGCATGTGCAAAGTTGAATGCTAACTCTGACGGGAAGCAATTCTATGTAGTACTAGTAGTAGTGGTTTTATCCAAATAATAAAAAGAAAGGGAAAGATTTTTCCTACTGCGAGCACCTGAACTGGGGCAGCGGAAATAAAGGGATATCAGGCAGATTGGAGAAACGAAATAACTATAGCCATAAACTATAGAGTTGAGAGAGGTCAGTAACTACATACAAGTATTATCTTTACAAATTCGCAATTCTATATCATGAAAAAAAATGAAGAAGAAGGTCTTGAGGACACTGAAGACTGCTTGCGAAATGATGAAATGCGAAGTAACTAATGTTGAATCGTGGCCCTCGTGGATAGCTCCAAGCGAAGACGCGTCCTTTGCTTCTTCTTGTCCCCAGGTGATGAGACGTACGTGTCACCTAGTCGGTAGCGCATTTGGTTTGCAGCCTAGCGGTTGTAGTCTCGAATTCTGCCTAAGCCTCTTAATTCTTCTTTCGTATACATACATGTATACGTATACACGGCCATGTGCGCAAAATATATATTCACGTGGGTCGCTGAGTGCCGATACCAACCGTACGAGCGCGCCTTATCTAAAAGCGAAGTAGGGTTCAGCACACTAAAATGCCCACTTTCAGTCGTGTAACCAGTTTTTATCTTCGTGGAAGGTAAGGTTTCCACTGTCTTCGAATCGTGGGTGCACCGCCATAATGCTGCCGCCGTCCAGGCGGACGATCATCACAGACTTGCGAGGCTGCGCAGCAACCCCTCGCGACATTTAGTCAGAAAATGGCGTTGCACATTAAAGATCCTCACGTGATCGAAATTAACCCGGAGCCCTCCACTACGGCACCTATTACTTCCTTTCTTCTTTCACTCCCTCCTTTATTCCTTCCCATACGGCGCGGTTCAGGCGTCCGCTGATATGTGACAGATATTGTGCCATTTCCTTTCCCCAAAAACCAAGTTTCCAAGATTTCGTTTTAAATGCGCTCCTTCATTTTTCGTCTGCTATCCTAAGCCTCCAAAAAAGCGGTGTAGAATGTGTAGTCCTCGAGCTGCACTACGCGTAAAACAAATGCGTCCATGTATATGGGCGGGGCTACACTATTTCTACACTGGCAAAAAAAAAAGTGAAACCATGCTACAGAAGCTACACTAGTGTAGCCAATGTAGATAAAAAAAATGGCCCTAATAGCACACGACGCCGCTGCGTCCAGCGTTACTCTTCGCTGCGCCGCCGTCGGCTAAAGACTCCCAGTAGTCCTTGGAAAAACGCGTGACTTCCGGCAAACTTTTTGGCATGCAGCTCGGATAGCGAGGGCCTCTCCTCACCTTTCCTTCCTCCATGCGTGACGGCCTCTCCTCTAAATTTTTCCTGATTGATTGATTGAAACAACCTATATATCCATCAAAAAACGGCGCCTCCCTCCCCGCCCCTGGCTCTATGGTTTGACGTCACCATCCGGTTTCTTCGACTCTTTTCGTTGCATACGAACCACCACATCCGCTTCCGACGTTTTGACAAATAAGGTGTCGCCACCGCACGTGTCACGCGGCGTACGTGCCATCGAATCACGCTCAGCGCTAGTCACGCGTCGAACATCTTGCGTTGAACGCACTTTTCGAGCCCTATAAGCCACGTCACTGCTGCTGCACTGCAAGAAGACACCGGCGGAGGTAGGCCTCGCTGTCCTCATCTCGGTGCAACTCGACGATGTTCCAGCGCTCTGCTCGACTATTACTGGAGCCACCGGCGACGCTCGGAGACAACGTCGGTCCTTGCCACAGTCGCGGAGTCGTTCTTGAAACCTGGTACGACGCACGAGCCCACGGTGCTACCCGAGCGCGGAGCCCCAGCGTTCTACTGGGAGCTGTTACTGTCTGCCCATGCCCGATGAAGTCCCATCGTGCCTACAGCTTCGAGTTGCAACAGCCACAGTGGAACCACACCGTCATGTTTCAAGCCCGGCAGCCAGGGAGTGAGGTCAAGATACATTCTACGTGCACTCTTCGCGCGGTTCTGGCTTGCGTTCATCTCATCGACATAATAGAATACGTTGTGCTCTCCGCCCAGTCGTCTAAACGCCGTTTCTGTCTTGCGCAGACCAACCTTCTAGCCATTCTCCATCGGTGTGAGGAGACTGCACCTGACAATGGCCGCGCTGGTCAACGTGGCAAGCGCGTCGGTCATAGCCCCAGTCGCCGCCTGGCATGCCGTGGTCGTCGCCTGCGTCCGCGCCGTCCGCACCGCCACCGCGGCGAAGGTAGCCGCCTCGTGCTTCGGGCTCCCGGCCACGCTGCTGCTCGAGCCCACCGTCTTGCGAGAGACCCCGCTGTTGATGAATCTGGTGCCCGTGGTTGCCTCCAGGTCTCCGAAGAAGCGGAACGCCTCGTCGACCTCCGCCTGGTTCTCTTCCATGCTGGCTCTCGATGACCCCACCTCGCCATAGACCTTGCTGCTTTTAGGTCTGCGGCGCTGGTACCACCTGTGCTGGGTTTCGTCGTGCCGCGTGTCCTGTGGTATATGGCCGGCGTATTCGACGTCCAGCATGGCGTCGGAGGCGCTTGCGGGTTGGCTGCAGGAAGCCGCACAGGCGAAGGAGCTCGAACGCCAGTGATGGGCCGCACTTCATCGTCTTCAGAAGATGAGGCAAGCGCTGGCGTTCGAGCTCTGGGCGGCTTCTGCGCCAAACCGCCCCGCTGGCGTGATCATGTACTTGAAGCTGAAGATAGGCGGCCACCTGCTCTTCAAGAACAAAGATAGTTGCGGGTGCGTCAAGACCTGCACCCGTGGTAGGCTTCCTGGACTTGGCGTCGTGCGCAGTAATTGGACGTTGCATGTTTTTCCGGATGATAAACTATTTCATTCTTTACGGTCTAATCGTGTAAACATTATTTGAATTTCTCAAATTTTCGCCTAATTTCTTGAAATAATTTTATTGACGCAGAATTTTTCTTCAATTTGTTGTTGATATTTACTGGAGCACTGTTTTTCGAATAAATACAGGATTTGTCCAGTAACAAGTCTCTCTGAATTCCAAGGGCAAGCTGCCGCGGTGGCAAGTAGTTTATTGCGCTCGGCTGCTGACCCGAAAGACACGGGTTCAGTCCCGGCCGTGGCGGTCGAATTCTAGATGCCCGTGTTTCGAATTCTAGATGTCCACGTTAAAGAGACCGAAGTGGTCAAAATTTCCTGAGCCCTTTACTGCGGAGTCCCTCATGCCCTGAGTCGCTTCGGGATGTTAAACACCATAAAATAAACTCATAAGCCAAGCAGAATATCAAGGGGATTTCTTTAATGCACTCGTGTTCTGTCGATCGAGTCCCTGGTTTTGCGCTATGGAACCTCGTGTGAATCACCCACAAGCCTGAACAATCTCCTTTCTAATGCAGGAAGTCTGCTACTATTAACAAAGGTTGCTCGGCGGGATTGCTAGGGTTGCATGATGTCATCAAAGCACAAGAAGACATTGAGCACAGATGAGAGAAGAATAGACACGCGAACTACGAAATATCCTGTACACGTGCGCGGCTAGTCTCTAATGCGTCCGACGTCCTTATGCGCTTCGTACTCTGCACTACCAACAATCGTGCTGCCTATACTGGAATGTAAGCCTTTTAAAATATCGAGGGCTGTTAGCGCTATGATGGTGATAATTTTTCGCATCAACAATTTAAAGAATACACACAAAAAAATCGAAAGGAGAACTGCCATCTCGACTTCTAACATGACCTGGGGCCGAATTACGGAGCGCTATCAATATATATCTCAGTTTTGAGAGCGTGACGTAAAAAAATATGGAGGACGCTTAAGCTTCGTCTTTAAGAGAGACGCGACAGCGGGTTGCAGTGTTGCCAAGGAGTGCACGGAACGCCAATGCCCGTTCGGCGCGACGCGTGGCCCGTTGGACAATTTAAGGAAAGGACGCCTGTCTCACATATCTCCATGGACACCAGAACCGGGCCGTAAGGGAAGGAAAATGAAATGAAAAGTGGTTTTAAGGAAAGGAAATGACGCCTGTCTCACAATTCTCGCTGGCACCCGTACCGCGCGGTTCAGGTGTCCACAGAGATGCGTCATTATTCGCTCATGGCCAACGCCGCTGACGGCACCGTGTTTTCTGCGACACGAGCTCCTTAATCCCGCCGTGGTGGCTCAGTGGTTAGGGCGCTCGACTACTGATCCGGAGTTCCCGGGTTCGAACCTGACCGCGGCGGCTGCGTTTTTATGGAGCAAAAACGCTAAGGCGCCCGTGTGCTGTGCGATTTCAGTGCACGTTAAAGATCCCCAGGTGGTCGAAATTATTCTGGAGCCCTCCACTACGGCACCTCTCTCTTCCTTTCTTCTTTCACTCCCTCCTTACCCTTCCCTTACGGCGCGGTTCAGGTGTCCAACGATATATGAGACAGATACTGCGCCATTTCCTTTCCCCCAAAACCAATTATTATTATTAAGCTTCTTAACACTGTCGCGGTAAATGACAACACGAGACACTAATGGTGGAATCAGCCAATTAGCAGCAACTCTGCGGTGGCTCCGCGCCGGTAGCATTTATTTGTACGACAAGGGACGATAGGCTAACGTTTTGCTGTAAAGACGCAGTGAATAAAATGAGTGGTGCTTTATTTCGCTTCCAAACTTTATTTAAAACTCAACAACACCAAGCAAAACAAGAAACAGCCTTAGTTATGCAAATAAGTTTGCTGTTCAGTCACTTCTGTTTCCGCGAGGCTATACGCTGACAGCGGAAAAGCGTCAACGTCGCCTCTACATGGACGCCCTATTCCTACGGGTGTGTCCAAGCAATGCGTCGAACCATGCTTGGAAAAAATGCCTTCGTGACATCGGCACCACGGCGGGATTCCTCTGGCAAAGATGCCTCATCATTCTGCGGATGTGGCTACCAAAATATGCAGCGAGACCTTCGAATCCTGTGCACACGGTAGGGGATGTTCACCTACCGGACAATGTGCGGGGGCTCCTCAGCCTAGGTCCCAAATTTGCCGTCGAGCCCAAAAAGTCCGCGGTAGAACTTCTCGGGACTAGTGAGACAGATAGGGCAACGAGCGCCCGACTCTGACAAAGCCAGATGCATTTCGAAGGCGTCGAGATCCTGCAAAAACGCCAAACGTCCTCCAAGAAGTTCCCGCTGCGCCAAACCGTCACCTTTCTTCGAGCCAAGAACCTGTTTCTGGTACAATCCGACAAGGAAGGCGGCTTCACGGCGCTCCCGGCAGGTGACCAACTCAAGAGCCACCAGCGCCCTACAGACTGTCTTCCATACAAGAGACGATGTCAACCTTCTCAAGGTGAAGAAGCAAGCTGCGCGCCTTTGTAAGTCACTAAAATTGGACAATCTAGCCAGTAGAATTCATTCTGCGAGTCGTCTCAGCGGGAACGTGTTTTTCTCCGCAAGGACCCATAAGTCTGGGACCCCGTTTCGTGTTATAGTTTCTGAAAATGAATCTTGGCAAAAAGTCGGTCGCAGGTTTTCTTAGGGACAAGCTGAAGTTAATAACCGTTGACGACCCTTTCGTGGTCAACGAATCAGATAAGATCATCGAATATTTAAACACTATGCATGGCAGAAACTTAAATGCCTTTTCCGTAGACATTAAGGATGTATGTTACTCGTTACCGCATAACGAATCAATGCTGTGCATTGAAGCCGCTATTGATACTTTCGAAGCTATAAGCTTCCAAAACGATGTCGGTCTTTCCGTCCGTGATTTTTTGCGACTTTTGGACTTCTACCTAAAACATTCGTTACTTGGAATGCCTACAAGTATATTCAAAAGCAGGCTTTGTGTATTGGGTCTTGTGTAGTGCCCATTCTAAGTGAACTTTTTCTAGCCCAACATGACAGAAAACTGCATGACACGATTCCTGAGACGGCCGTGGCAAAATTTTCCGGTACGTTGACGACTATCTCGTCCTTTTAAATTGCAGCCACGAATCTTTCACCTCAGCGGTATCGCAGGCCCTTTCCTTATTTGACCGATGCTTGCCTCTCCCTTTGACGCAAGGAACACCCAACGATCAGTCGATCAGATTTCTTGACCTGAACCTCCGATTTTCTGATAACCACACCTGCTGTTCTTACCAACCTACAGGCAAGAAGCCACTCCTGCCCTTCGCGTCAGCCCACACAAAACTTGTAAAGCGGGGCATAGTAAAACTGGGTTTCCAAAACGCGCTGCAAAAATCATGTGAGCATCTCTTCCTGGACAGCTTCAACAACCAGACCAATCGCCTTTTAACAGCAGGCTACCCTTTGCATCAGCTTGTATCCGTAGCCGCCTCCATGATCGAGAAGTCCCGGCCGCACGTCGGACCTGCTGCTTCAAACGATAACCGCAGAAATGTTGTGGTAATGCCCCACATCCACAGAATTAGCCATCGTCTAAAGAAAGTCGCACAGCGCGCGGGCGTGGATGTCGTCTTCACGGCTCCCAACAAGCTTTCCGACCTCTGTTCCAAAGAGAATAACCTGCCGGAAACCCGAGGGTGTAGGGTGACACCATCTGACCAATATGTCCCCTGTGATTCAGAAATAATTTACTCCGTCCCAGTGTCATGCGGGAAAAGGTATATCGGTCAAACGGGAAGGTGCATTAATATCTGTCTCCAAGAACATCAAAACAACGTAAAAAGTATAGCCATTTCTGGGCACCTGGCCAAGCCCTGTAAGAAGTGCAAAATCACAGAAAACACCTCTGAAGAAATCTGCACCCCTGACTTTAATCGCTGCACCACTATCGGCCGAGGACGAGATAGGTTGACGAGGGAAATCGCCGAAGCCCTCCAAATTCATCATTCTGGTGACCAATGCGTGAGCACTGTATCCCTCTCCTTGTCTGAAAAAGAGCTGAATTTTCTGGGTGGCTTGATGAACACTTAAGGTTTCTTTTGTGCCACTTACAGCTAAATGATTCAATGATCCCTTGTTGGTAGTGTCTTTATCCTGTTTCATCATCCGCAGCCTCTTATAAGATTTTAACGCTTTTAATCCCCCATTTTTGGGCACGTTTTCAAAGCTTTTACGATTTTCATTTCTTTATGTATTCACTTGTATTTTCCCATCTGTGTCCCTCATAGTTTTAACGCATTCTCCCCCCTTTTGGGTAGTTTTTCATTGGTTTTGTTTTTGTTACTGTCACCTGACCACCTTTTTGCGGCTCTTTAAACCGTCTTTTTATCGCTTTCATCGTTCGTTCCTGTTTTTGAAATTTTGTGACGCGACCACTCTGATTGCCGGTTATCACTGCAGCAGCCCTGTTAACCACCCTCTCATGTCTTCTATTTAAGCATCTTTCCTTCAAAATAAAAATTCAGTTGTGAGTCAGCGCTCGTGTGTGTCGTTTCATCGTGGTGTCCGCGTTTCTTCGCGCTGTTTCTAAGTGCAGTGCTTGCGCACAGTTCAACGAATAAAGTTTTGCCGACGCAAAAGTATCTTCACATCGCGTACTCAGCGGTTGAAAATGACGCAAACTTTTCTTTTTGCCGCTCCAACAGACGACAATAACCACGCAGTCATCTCAAGGCCGGATTACAAGCGCAGTGACAGGGGCATTAGAATGCGACGCGGCGGAAAACCGCGAAGCCCCAGAGTGAAGTTGGCAGCCATGCTGCTGGCCCACCATGTCCGGGCTTTAGATGACGTCAGCAGTGCGATGCAAAGCGCTGGGCGGAGCGATCGACGTCAGAGGCGCTCATTGCCGCTGAGTTATAGTGTGAAGCCACCTACAAGGTTTTTTTTTCTCGCCTCGTAACGCGCGCAAAATATTTCATGAATTTTTCTTTCTTGGCTAGACTGCTTGGAGGAGCTCCAATCATGCAAATATAACATGACCATAAAATAAAAATTATAAAAGCTAATTAACGTATTTAGTAAATGAGATAAAGCATTCTGCCTTTTACCTGGTGTCGGCCGTCGACACCAATATAGCCAGGGCTAAAATAAACCTAAAGCAATTTACCTTTCTTAAAAAATTTTGGACAAAAAAAAATACACCCGGTATATATAAGTACTAGCAGTATCGCGCACCTTCAGGGCTCTGTTTTTCTTGTTTCCTTCGCTCGGACGGCCCGAGCGCGTTTTTTTTTTTTTGTTGAGCTGGCGCACCAGGCTCTGCAGTTGAGACGCAGCGTCCCTTTCTTCAATGTTGGGCTGTCGGCCATAGGCCGCTCGCGGATAGTTGAATCTGTATCCCTGCGCGTAAATAATTTCCAAAAAGTCTGTCGCCACGTCTTCAGTCCCCATCGTCCTTTCAGTCAAGCAGCGCAGGAAGCCACCTACAATCACGGACTCAAATTTGCTGGTGGGTGGAGGCTTCGAACACACAGACAGCAGCATTTTAGCCGAATGAGAGCTACGCTGCTAATGCAGCAAATTGTTACAGCTAGGAAATGGCACTGCGACACACTAGTCCCCAGTGAGCACAGTACATCTTATAGCCGTCTACAAACATCTAAAGTGGTCTAAAATATCTATAGCTACCCAAGACCTGTCGGCTATAGACTATAGACGTGTCGACTTTATAGTCGACTGCAAGACATCTTTTCCCGACATCTACACAATGTTTGTTAGATCTTCAATGCACAATGCGTGCGTTGCGCTCACACAATAGAACTCTGCATTGAAGCGACTAATTTCAATGTATAAAAATTATGTCAACAGCCACAAAAATACCCTAGATAACTTTGTTGCTAGGTGGTATTCAAAGTGGGCATATAAGGAGGCCTTTGTAAAGGGGTTTATAAGGATGAGCGAAGGTTTTGGTACCACAGTTGAATTCCAAGGAATCTGCAAAACACTGTTGCCTCGGCTTAATCTAATGTTTTCAGGGCGAACCAGGCGGCACGTTGAAGAACACATCCTTATAACCCTAACTGATGTGCTTCGAAGAGTTAACGGGATTCGAGAAAAAGCTTAGTGGGATATTTAACACACTTGTCGACAATTTTCTAATGCAACAGTTAAAGGAAATATAGGTTTGTAACATGGGGAGGTTGTGGTTTTCAGAGTTTTAAAAAGGCACACAGAACGCTTTGGTCACTCGATACGGTGGTGCTCGAACGACCCATGAGAGAGTTTTGACTCCATTACGACTTCTCGTATCCGTGTGCCCGGGCCCAGGGAGATAGCTCGGTTGATCAGTCAATACCCAGAAGCACAGCGACCTTTGAGCGATGTGACACGTAACACGTGCTGCGCCTGGCCTAATCTGCGATGGACTACATAATACGATAATTTAGCCCCGGCGTAACACGGGTTATGCAGTCTTATACTGCAATTCTTTATTTGTCGGAGGTTGGCTGATGTCAACATCGCGCTTTTGCCATCCTGTTGTCAGTCAAGGATGCGAGCACGTGCTTCGCAGGGCATAGGGCAATGGGTTTATTTATTTTACGCTCAAGGCCTGGGGCATTACAGAGGGAGTGGTTGAATGAGATAAATACAATACAGAAAAGATAACACGAAGCAGACAAATTAATTATCGATATATACAATGGTGGCTAATGCGGTTCTAAAATGAGTATTGTCTACAATGCTGGCAATCGATCCGAGAAGGTGGTTCCAGTCTTTGAATGTTCGAGGAATGAAGGAGTTGCTGCATGTTTTCGTTCTTAGTGGAGCAATTCCAACTTTGTGTGCGTGGTCCAGACGAGATGAGATGTACGAAGGCGAAGGGGTGAGTGCACTACGAATCTTGGGACAAATATGAAAAATTTTATAGAATAAGGAAATTCGAGAAAATTTCCGACGAGAAGCTAATGAAGGAAGGTTTAACAT
This sequence comes from Amblyomma americanum, assembly GCA_030143305.2. Taxonomy (NCBI): domain Eukaryota; kingdom Metazoa; phylum Arthropoda; class Arachnida; order Ixodida; family Ixodidae; genus Amblyomma; species Amblyomma americanum. The sequence continues at coordinate 46,521 of JARKHS020023491.1, read as the reverse complement.
GCGTTATTGATTTTCAAGGGATGGGATAGCGGTAGGTATTAGCGGCCGTCCTTCTGTGGAAGAGAATAGCAGTGCAGGCACCACTCTGGCAGCGTGGGTTTGAATGATGTCGATGCCTTCTTGAGCAGTACCTTCTCAACAGCCTGGGGCGTTATCACGGAGATGTCGCCATGTGCATGCCAGAACATGATGTTTTACATATGAAAGGCATGTTCGGGGTTGGGAGAGGTGGCAAGTTTAGCGCAAGACTTCATTGCAAAATTAAACTAGGTGGGCGATAAAACACGGCCCTGGAGCGTGCGTCGTTTGATGGGGCAGGTGGCTAGAGCCGATTTTTCGTGTCACAGACACGAAAATTCTACGTGTAGCTGAAGAGCCGGTCTCCCGACTGGGTTTCCTGAAGGTTGGTTAGAAGTTATTTTTAACTTTTCAAAACACTCACCTTTCTGGACAGAGGCACGAGATGCAAATCATTTTCTGTTTGGTATGATGCACAGCCGGATAAATCGCAGACAATTACTGTAAGGCTAATCACGCCCGCGTCTTACCATTACCACCTCGACGCAAACGCACTGTTGCAAGAAACTGAGAACATAAGCGGTAACGCTCAACTAGCCTCATTTCATGATATCCAGCCTCGTGAGTCCCGGCCGTTACCAGAGTGAGTGTATTGTGCATGTGCGATTTTCATCTACCTTCTACACTGTGACTCTGTCGACTCCAGAAAATTTTCTCCCCAACAACGTAACCCCAAAAACATTACCTATAAACCTCATGAGCAAAAACCAATGCCGCCCTTCCCCTCCCCCACCATCGAAAGCCGCTCCTGCAGCGTTACACGGAGAAAGCGGCTGTGCCACCTGCCCTTCAAGAGCTTCGGAAGACCTACAGTGCCTCGTCTACTAGTGGGGCATGGGGCATTTGTATCGATGACCATTTTTAATTGCTAACTACGATTTATTCACATCCCTATACAATTTTCGTTGGGTGTATAGGCAACCACGAAACTCAATCAAGCGCCTGGAGAACAACAGCCTGGCATCAAGCAGCGCTTCACTACAGTGCCGGATGCAACCGCTTGTACCAGACGCCTGTCTCAGGAACAAACAATAGGATTAATAGCTACGGGTGAGTGCTATGGGTAGTGAAGCTCCACGCAGCTGTAGCGCTGCCAGAGCACGCACACATTCTTTGAATTTTTCAAGACTAAGCAGGAGGTTTCAATATTCCGAAATTGCAAGGCATTCAAATGAGTCTGCCATGAACAGTGACACTCAGCTGTAAACCTGGCCGTGATAGGGAACTATGTATCCCTAATCGACGCAGGCACGAAAAGGAAGAAGCCTCGACGTAAGCCAAAAATGCATTTTATGGAAAGCCAAGAACATGCACATGAGATTACATAAACGCTGTGGTAAATCCCCTATCGCTCAAGCGTGAACTGCCCACGGCGCTCCCCAGATAAAGGCTATGAAGAGCCGCCAGACTGCACGTTACTCTGTGCCTTGAAAGCGCTGCGCTAGCGTCGCCACATGCAATGCAGCTCGCCCTGCCGCATGGTCACCACAGTTCTATGCCGAGGCAGGGAAGCCGGCGGCACGCGTCCTGGCCCTGAAGCGCCAGGTCAGTGCTGAAAACCTAAACCACCACAACGACACCTATCGCAGCCAGGAAAGAACTAAAATTAACGATGGGGGTACGGTGACGACTCTAATAATGCTGCACTGCTTCGAGACGACATTTCGTACTCCTATTGCGACATAAACGGGCAAACGTAAGAAGATGCAAGGCTCCAAATGACAGCGACAACCCTGTCCACAAATGCCGGCCCCAAGGAGTTGCAAACACTGAATAGATAACTGAGTCGGCATCCATGAGTTTAACGCCAATATTGACATGTCGCCGAGCCATGGTACGACAAGCGATGAGGTAAACGTGTCCCACAGCACTGTCACCGGAGGCAGTGAGAACCGGCCTACAAGTAAATCGGGATTGAGGTCCGTTCTTCCCGAATCCGAAGAAAACACGACAGCCCGGCGGAAGAGTCGGCCACAAGGTACATTAGGGATTCAGCGAAACTGCGGCCCGTGCGCAAAATAAGACTTTCTGCAGGATGTGTGTTACAAGGTTACAGAGAGCGAAGATGTGCGGCACGCCGGCATGGACATCACTCCTCCTCGTCCAGGTGCGGCGGAGTGGGCGGCTCCGCCATGAAGCAGTCCAGGACGCCCTGCATGCTGCGGCACAGGCGCGCCTCCGGCTCGCCGCCGCCGCTTTCCTCGGTCGTGGTCGTCACTAGCTGCTCCCGGCCATCGGGGCCCATGGTGCGCGCCGTGATCACGCTGCAAAGACAACCCAATGAATCTTATTCGTCACGTGAAACAGTTTTTCCAACAGTACGAAACTCGGGACACACAAGTTACCCAATCTATGTGCTCAAAGAGCGCTTTCGCCTGATGTCACTGGTGATAAGAGCTAATCAGACCCCCGCCTGTTTCCAGGCGTGCTCATTTTATTGAACTGCAAAAGATGCAAAAGCAGATATGCCCTTCTGTGATGCAGAACAGTGCCTTTCTCTCGCAACTCTGTGCTCTTTGTGCAGTCTATGTACTTTCTTCAGTTAGAATGTAACTGCGCCAAACAGTCATCGTTGCCCCAACATTTAAACAAAGACACCTTTAGCAGTAAATACTTACTGAACTATACCACCGACCTCACAACGAACCGGCATGGTAAAAGGTGGTTCTTTAGTGCTCCTGTGCTTTCATACGTAGTAGGTTTTTAGGGAATTCTTGGGGTGTGGAGCAGCTTGAACGATTAGACACACATGGTATAGAGAGAGCAGAACAGGACACAATGCTAACTTTAATGGATATCGGCAAAAAAACGCGGAAATATCCTAAATAATAACAAAACGTAAAGAACTACAAGCTAAAAGTGAATACCTAATACAAGCCGCGCCCACTATCGCGTTCTGATAAGAAACGGTAAAAGGCGTTCTTCAGCGATGATCGTCACCGCCCACGAGGCATTTATTTCAGACTGTGATTGTTGACGAGCCTTAAGTTTCAATTTTGGATTTATAGTTTCGCTTTTATTCCTGTGATCTTTACTTTTGTTTAGATCTGCTTTTTGTTTGCTTTTTTCTTCTTAACACAGCCACTGCTTCGCATCATTGTCGCCTATGCCTTTTACCGTCAAAATTGTTCCGGAGCCCTTCACTGCAGAATATCTTTATAACTTTGTTATTTCACTATATCTCTTCTATTATGGCGCAGTTGAAGTGTCCACCGTCATGTGAGACAGTTACTGTGCTATTTCCTTTCCTCAAAAACCAATTTTATGCCTTCCACCACTTCAAGCGCAGCCCCTCAGTGCTGTCGACACCACCGTATACATTTCAGCTTAACTTGGTCGTCATTTATTTACGTAATAAGTAGGGGTTGGACATCTCTCTGCAGACCTGGGGCCCTATTCTCGACAATTCGCCATTTTGTTCAAATTGTGACGTAGGCGTGACGTAAACATCAAGGCGGTGCCATGACAAGTAAGCACTGAAAGAGGTTACGAAATGTGAAGAATAAAACAAAAAAAGGATAAACACAAACGATGTCGTCTGCTACTGTTGGCGCCAAGTGCGAAAAAGAACGACGTTCCGGGAGCGTCATTATAGTCATTCTGCTGCGAGGCCGTCTTAAACAGCACTCACTGTGCACTAGCTGTAAACAGGATCAAACGGTGCGTACACACAGACCACAGCGGCCTCGGCGAGAACACGCACATGCAGCGAATGGCGCGCACTTTCACTGGCAGAGTAATGCTTGCCCTTGGCAACTGGGCCTTGCAAAGTGCCACGGTCGAAAAACGAAAGAAGCACATTAAGCAACGCCTCGGCCGCTGGAAACGAATTTTGCTCCATGGCCCCAGCATCGCACCGTTGTATATGAGTGGTTCTGGTGACAAAAAATGCCGATGATTTCGACAGCTTCGTGATGCGCTAAAAAATGACGCTCATCCAACAACTAGAGGCATTTCGCAATGAAATAAATGCAACTCAATTTTTATTTTTGTACACCTGCTACTACACTGAAAAGGGGGGGGGGGGGGTCTGCGACTGAACTCTTGTGAGCAGTGTTTGTTTTGGCAGTCGTCTGCTGTCGTCTGCTACGGAGCGTCAGTGACGAACATGGAGCCTCCGTGCGCGAGCGTGGCCAACAGTAAGCAGCGCGGTGTTTATACACCGCGTTGTAGCGCAGATCAACTAGAAGCCATGCTCTGTTTTATGGAGCAGCATGCCGGTCTGGGCCGCGGGGCCAGCGAGGCGATGCCGGCAGAAACACGCCAGCGCCTGTGGGTGCAGCTCGCGGCCGAGCTGAACGGGCTGGGGCCGGCAACGCGCTCGCCGGAAGACTGGAAGCGCTTCTGGCAGCAGCGGGTGAGGCAAGCGCGAACTGCAGGCCCGCTAGTCGCTGCCGAGCACAGGTGAGCTAATCTGCTTTCGGTGCGCGGCATGGCACGGTTACACTTTCACTATCACGTGTGTACTCTTCGGTGCTTGCGAATTTTGCCCGCTCGTCCAGTTAGGAGCGTCTGTGCAAAGGCCAGTGTACTGCTGTGCACTTGTGCTTACCCAGTGCAACATACGCAGACGCACCGAACGTCGTCACACGCTCTGGCGGCTTCTGAACAACCAGTGCTGCGATACATGACTTTCAGCACGAGACCCGTTAAGAGACACACAGTTCAAAACTATACATATTGGAATACCTTACTCTGTGTAATCCAGCAGGGCAACCTATACATTTGGCATATTAGGCTGCAAGCTTTTTGTCCTAGATTTTGTCAAGAAATATTCGGGCCTCTCGGAATGCTTATAACTCTCCCGCCTCACTTCCTCTTTAGGTATGAGAGCCATATCTTTTATTCATGCAGAACTACAGGCGGGGGGCTGCCGAACCCAGAGGCAGTGCTGAGCCCAAGTGATGCCCGCATTTTGGCAATCGTTGGCGAGGACTGCTCCGTGGGGTGCAGGTCCCAGGCCGTATTCGGCATGGCACCAGCAGCCGCAGTTTCACCGGTGAGTAACTATGAAAGAATTTTCCCAGCTTGCAAAAAGATATGTCAGCACCTTTCCACAGCAAGCGGTGGCTGCTATCAGGCAGGAGCTGAAATCGCAAGGCAACTCTGTAAGCACATTACAGAATGAGGCAAGCATGCATGCTGGCCGTGCGTAAAATGACATAGCGTTTGTTCCCATATCACCATGGTAAATTCGTAATATCCTTCTGAAAATATGCCACAGCAAAAGATGTCTCAAAAAGAATGAAGCTGGAATCGTAAATATATAAAATCATTTTTATTCAAAATTAAATATAGCATGGCACAGCGTCGAAAGCATAAACAGAAACCAATGGTTGTGTTGCCGCTGAAGTATGAATGAACTGTGAGTATTCATCTTATGCACTCGCAGGCACCGAGCCCAGCGCCACAGGCGCCAGAAGCCATGGATGAGCATGACTATTGCTCAGTACAAGGTTTGTCATGTACTTCAGTACACAACAGCTTTCTAAGCATGGTGCAGGTTACAGTTGCAAGCATGGTGAGACATAATTTTAAGCATTGTTGCAGGAAATGTGATCATAACTATCACACTGTCAGTTGGCTAATATATATGCTAATTTACATTGAACAAACTTGTATTTTTCAGTAAAACATTTCTGTTTTTGCAGTCATAACATTAGTTTTATGCATTTATGGCCAAATTGTGTTGTATACATGGCGCCACATTTCAATGTATGGTACCTGAAATGAAAAAAGGTGTACGACCCAAAAATGCTCCTGCAGTAAAGTGAGGCATAAGACAATGCAACAGAAATGTGACGCATGTTCCAAGGCAGATGTGTCTTGTCGTTTCACTGCAGGAAAACACACTGAAATTACACATATGCAGAGAACGAGGAACAGCAAGGTGCGCGAGCTGCACCGCCACCAACACAAGCTGCACCGCACCAGCAAGGTGGCTCAATCAGGCGGCCGCATGCACTTCCACCTCGCCAGCAAGACCACCCAGGCAGTGTACAGCAAAGGCACAACGCGATCGCCGCCCTAATAGAACAACAAGGGCGCCTGGCCACAATACAGGACCAGCAGCTCCGGCAGATGGCGACAGACCTGGCACACATCAGGGCCCACCTGGCAGGGGTAAAGTATTAATGACTATGTTTGTTCAGTGTTTCCCCCAGGACGTTGTTAAAGAACGCTTGTTGTCTTTGCAAAAAAAAGATTGAAAGCCTGCAGGTCCGCCAGGTCAACGCCGTCGAGCAGCTGGTGCAGGCCCTGCGTAACATTAACAGCACACTGCAGGGCCGCAACCAGGCGCCCTGTGAGAATGATGGGTGAGTTCAGACGAGTTCAGGTGAGTTCAGACGAACAGAACAGAGCACGACCTTGGCAGTCAGAGCAGTGTAGTGAGAAAAGCCATGATAGGCCGTGCAGGCTACTGTACGGAGAGGTATTTTTGGCTCCTCAGTTCTAGAATGCAGGTTAAATACCTGTCACAGCGGTCGCGTTTCGATGGAGGCAAAACGCCGAAGAAACCCATGAGGTATGCAATGTCAGTGCATGATCAGGAAGGAGCCCTAGGCAGTCAAAATTAATACAGGGACCTCTGCTACTGTGCCTTTTTCTCTCTTCCTGCTTTCATTTCCTCCTCCATCCCTTCGCCCACAGCACTGTTGAGGTGACCTCCCGGAAGTGGAATAGTTACTGTGTCTTTCCTTTCTATAAAAACCAAATTTCATAGCTTAAAGTGTTAAAAACATAATAGCTGGTATATGTGACAGGCGACAGTCCTCGAAGGATAACAATGAATGGTCTGAAGCGGAAAAAGAAAAGGAGGGAGCAGTGGCACATTAAGATGCTATATCATGCATACTGATAAAGCCAGTCAAGTGGCAACTCAATCTACAGTACAATGTGTACCAGAGGTGTTGGAAATGTATAAATGTGCCCTTAGGTTATAACCACGAACTTAATGGTGACACTACTGTGCCATACACAGGTGACACATGTCACCAACAGAAGCAAAAATGTTTCACGTTAACATACAAGTAAAATGTAGGCAACGCCTCAATACAGCAAGTGAGGTTTGTGTAAGTGCAGCCAAGACACTCCAATCACTCAAAAATTGCAATGAGAGTGTTTGGAAGCAACGCAAAGGTGGCAAATGCAGCATGGAATATGAGGGCCACTATGACTGCTTTTCACGACATTGTGTTCATCGTGTGTTCATCAAAAACACGTATGCCCTTGACATCATTTCCTTCAATGAACATGTAATTGTGTATACATGTCTTTTTGAGGTCATACTGAACCTGTAATGCCATTCGACTGTGCAGCACAGGCTGGCAACTCTTTAGAACTCGTAACATCGCTGAAATAACGTGTCTTGCCCGTGACAGTGAAGCGGAAACGGAATGAGATGTAAGGTTGCTCAATAAGGATGTGTAAAAAAACTACGATTCTCATGCGAAGCACATCAGTCAGAGTTCAATGTTATACTAAGTTCGTGACTAGATAAAAGCACAGCGAACATTTCCTCTCCTGTCTTGCGCAAACACTTCTCTACTGGATGAAATTGCACTCTCAGGGAGATACCGTTGGCACCTTGCATCTTGCGTACTGTGCGCACCTTGTGACCTGCAGCGATGCTGATGCCCAGAGAGGTAACATAATGCTCAAGTGGTTACCAGTGAATGGTAGCCAAAACACAACACACACGACACAAGCTCCATACTGGAAGCACTGAGGACAGGGAAAAAGTTAAGTTCTTTTGCAGGTGGATGGTGAACGCACAGACTGTTCTTTTGGCATGCTGCATAATACTGACAGTACACGGCACAGCATACAAACAAGTCCTGAAGATAGCATTAACATACAGCCCACATTTCACAGAGTGTAGGATAGGCGTGATACAAGGTCACACACATGGCCACAGTTTTCTCCAATGGTGGGCGACGCCCACCTCTTTTAACACTACAATGCTGGCAGGTGCAAGGGCGACGACGACCACTGCCACAATGTCAACTATGACAGGACTTCGCCAAATGCTGCAGATGCCACTGTAAAGAGCACTGTGCACAGTAGCAGCTTTTCACAACACTGCACCACCACACATAACTTCGCACATGAAGCACTCAGCTTGAAGCAGCACACTGTAGACTGCGTTTGTACAGCACCACTTAAGCTGAATGCCTTGCGGGGGCACATCCTCTTGATGAAGACAATGCAATGAGAAGTGAGCAGAGGCTTCGTGCCTCAGGGAAGAAATACTGCGAAAACAGCGTTCTGTGCTCACAGACACAACGCAGTATGATGAAACACAGCACATGCTGCGGCACGAATATATTAAATAAATAGCCGGAACTGAGTTTTCACTTTAAACAAAAGCTTAAAAATAAACAGTGCAACATACTTGTTGCCGTATGAAACAAAGTATGCAATAATGCCAATCCTTGCTTGCAGGGTGGCTGGTGCTGGCGAGGTGGCTGGTGAAGGCGAGGCGGCTGGTGCTGCCGAGGCAGCTGCTGGCTGCACATAAACGTGTCTACAGGCGAGGCTGGCACAAAAATGTCTGCAGCAGCTGGTCACGCTTATATCTACCTGCCTGGTATAGAGCAGGAAAGGCACCGTTGTCATCACAGAGGTCTGTGTCATCATCAGGGTCACCGTTGTCAGGGGGGTCAAGTTGAGGCAGCCGTGAATATATGCACACATTGTGCAACACTGCACAAGCTGCAACAATCTTCGCTGCGGTCTCCGGTTCGTAGTACAGTGCGCGGTACCGTTGTAGACACCTGAACCGGCTCTTCAGGACACCAATCGTGCGCTCGACAACAGACCTCAGTGATGAATGTGCACTGTTGAACCTGGCAGCAGGACTGCCAGGAGCGTGACGTCCTGGAATAGGCGTGACCAACCATGGCTGCAGCGGGTAGGCGCCATCACCTGCAGGCCAATGAAAACTGACATTTTTCAAAATGCTTGCGCTAATAGTGCAACATCTGCAATTTGGGTGCATGAATTTTTCAGTCCATTATTTATTTCATCATTTTATTACTTTTCTCCTCTCAATACAAAGGCCTCTATTTATGATACAATAATTATTGCTATTAATGTTATCAGCCATGATACAGGCAATTTGCCAGCTTGTAAGTTTGCTGTATACAAATGGTGACATGTACCTGTAGACATATCGGCTTTGAAGGAGAGCCTCAGCTATATCTGACCTCACAATTTCTGAACTACAGCATAAAGAAATATCACTTATTTTTACACCCTCTCGGTTTACAAGTAATATCAAATCTGCATGTTGTGATATTTATGTTGTTACATAGTTGTGATACTACTGTATACTGCATTGCTCACCCGTGAAGGAACATGAACAAATATCTTATTTTTTACTCACTCGATGTGCAGGAATAAGCAGGTCTGCATCCTGTGTTGTTAATGTTATTATGTTATTATGTACGTATGTTGTTATAAATACCTTGAAGGAAAGCCTCAACTCTTCCTGACCTCCGATTTCCTTACCGATAGCAGTTTCACTAATGCAACACCTTCGTTGACACTACTGCTGACATGTGGAAACCCTGGATTTGCATTAATTTGAAACCAAATTGCCTCAACAGTGTGTTCACTGTAGATATGCTTAACCAGCACATGCAACTGCTGTCTGAGATCTACTGACTGGGTTTACATTTGTTCAGTGCAACTATTTCGCCCTTGTGCCAGAATTCACATAGCTAGTAGATATTCCCCAGATTGCAGAAAATTGTGGTTGCACAGTGCATGATGCACCGGTGATGTCCGCCACACGAAGGAATCATGCAGAGACCCTGGGAATGTAGCGTCAAGTGCCCTGATGCGAAGATGGGCATCACACACCTGTAAAGAAGCATGAACAAATATTTATTCTTTTACCCGCCCAATTTACAAGTGCGAACCAATCTTCGTATTGTAACATTTATGATGTGGCGTAGGTGTATATCTTGTGTTGCAATTTAACAACTTCAGCCGCCGTCTGTGTTGTTGTTAGCAGTTTTTTTTTTACCTTATGCCATAGTTTTTGCTAGCAAAGACATGCGCCAAAACACTGACTTTCCTCCACTGCATTATCAACTGCACACTGGTACAGTATGTTGCACTACAGCAGACAACATACTAAAACCATAAAACCAAAGTGATTGCTGTGATACTTGACACAGATGAGAAAAAAGAGGCTCCAACACTCACTGGATTGAGCACTCAGAATCTAATCTCACAGTGAAGTGGGAACACCCGCATCACCCAAGACAAAGTGTCATAAAACAATGAAGATAACATAGCACACGACATGAACTGTGCAACCAAGGTCAAACTGTGTATTCCTTGTCCAAGAGCACCTTGTTTGTGCAACTCCCACTACTCCAGCACACTGTTCTGTCAGTAATGTGCAGTTGCAGGGCTTACAGGAACAAATACATGGGCATGCAATGAGCTATGTGTGCAAGTGCCAGTCTACTACCTCTTTTGTTTCTACCTTTGAGTGTCATGTTGCCAGAATATAAGAACTCAGACGCAGCAAAATACAGAAAATCACAAAGGCTGCACTCCAGGCAGTTTGGAGGCTCCGTGCATTGTATGTTTCTTTTTCCGAAGGCACGATTGTGCCATTTTTTTCTGCTTTCCTTTACAGGCACAAATGTTAACCCGCTTTCTCCAGCAGACCGTTCTCCCTTTGGTCTAATAAAACATGCAGGTAAGCACGCCGCAAACGAGTGCCGACGACGGCATGTTTCTGGTTACAGGAGACCAAAGGTCATGCACCGAAGAGCGCCGCTACAAAGCTTATTGTTGTCGTTCTTACCACCATGACGTTCAAGGCATAGTATGCCTTGCGGCAGAAGTACGCCGGTCTGTTGACCTCGTCAGATGGTGCGGCTATGCAGACAAGTGTCCCATCGATGGCGCCAACACATCCCGGGAATCTACTGTCCAGCAGCTCGAAGCCTTCGCGTGCGGTCGCCAATTCAGCCGGAGAGCATGGGAAGGAGATCCACTCGTGTCCCAGGCAGTGCACAATCGCGTCGGTGACTGCATGGATGCAGCGACTCACACTCGGCTGACTAACCGCTAGGTGTTCGTCGCTTGCGATCATGCCCTGAAAACTGCCTGTGGCGTAAAACCGGAGCGCACACAGCACCTGCTGCTCCAAGGTGAGCACAGTTGCCGTGTTGACGTGCTGCCTCTCCAGATCTTCCCGCAACTCGTCACACGTACAGCCAAGTCTTTTGTCAGGCGAAAATGCTGCCTGAAAAAGTCTGCGGGCATCTCGAAAGCGTCTCGACGCTCACGATAATGCCTGTCCGAAAGCACTCCTAGCCAGTCCAATGCGACGGGTAATGCCGGAAACAAAGCCATCGTCCGAACTTCTTTCTAGCGAACTTCTAGCTAGTCCGAAGTTCCGAACGTCGTCGTTGTTGCCTCAAATACGATGGCCCATACCGTCGCACGTTGCCTCCGCGTCTTCGTCGTCGTGGAAGAGACGGTGCATTGATGATGCCGTAGTAACGTCTGCAATGTGTTTGAAGCAGAAAAGTACGTAGAGACCTCCTGAGACGATTAAAAAAAATTAACCTTCTTTGTGTTGGTCCTTCCAACGAATAGTTACTATATAAGTGCCCTTAAAAAGCCGTTTCAAAGTTTTCTACATTCAAAACAAGGTTTACCTCGCCATGATTCATCACTTCAAATAAATTGGTACTAAGCTACGGAGTCAGACGTGTAACTCAGCCTTGTATCCGCCATTTTCTTCTTACCGTAATTCAACCACCTCGCGGCCGTACCAAATTACGACGGCCAAATGGTGCATTTTTCAGCAATGGCAGCATTTCCTTTGTGTCACTAAACGTCATTTTGACCTCACAGAATTATGCTTGCGTATCACGTGAATCTCGTGACATTCCTCCAGCCAATCACATTCTAGGAAGCAACCCTCACAGTACGAACTTTCTTTCTCAAAATTTCTAAAACGAGCCAAGTGTTTTCTTTAATGCCAGCTGTAGCTTCGTTTCCCCTCCACAGACATTTAAATTTACTAACCCGGCACAAAATATAACTGTGCTAAAAATCAGTCTTCAAGTACACGTCATTTTGACGTCACGGCAGAAAGCTATTTCGAAGCCTGATGGTTTCGCGCCACAAATTTAAAACTCGTGACTTGCACGTGATCGCCCAATGAGCCAATCAGAGAGACAATATGGCGGCGAACGGCGGCCATGCGTGTCGAGAATAGGGCCCCAGGAGGCTCCACATCCCCATCGTTTGCTAACGAAGCGCTGCTTGTTCGCTGTGCTTAAGGGCACTGAAGTGAAACTATGCACAAGCGTCAAGAAAGAAAGCGATGTTCTGGCAACCGCGATGGTTCAACGATAGCTCCATCGCCACCGTAAAATGAACACGTGATTCCCCGCCCTCTCGCTCAACCCAGCACTAACGCGATAACCCAGGTTTTAGAAAAATTGTGCTTGCGTTTTTGTTTGTCAGATTCGTATTTAACTTCTGTTACTTTTATTTTTATTGGAGATAGCACTTCCTTCCACAAGAACCACACTAAGTGACTTTTCTCAGCACAGGAATACATTTTATCATAAAAAAATAAAACCGTAAAAGACCCGTACAAAATACCACCGAAAAAAAAAGCATAACTGCGCGCTGAAATAAACATTGAAAAGAAATCACCGAATTTTCGTCTGTCAATGGCTGTGTATAATAGTCGGAAGTGCCTCCCCTCCCCACCAAACAGGATCGAACCAACTAGTCCAGAAACATGCACGCTTACAGCGAGTATACCGGCGCCATTGACTTTGAACTTTTGGCTTTTGGCTCTGCTCAGGAGTCTATTCAGGGTCATTTTTTTACCGTGTTACCATGTCAGAAAAGTATCTCAGTTTTCGTTTCTGGTATAAGCTCTGCTAGTGGTGTCCGAACGCCAGTTGACCTTCATCCAAACCCTAGTCTTCTAAGACTATTTGAACTAGGTGTGGAAGCATGATGTTGTCGCAGTAAGTTCATGACAGAATCTTCTCATACTCCCATCCGACACTATAAGCAGCAGTACAGCAGCAATACTACATATGAAATGATCCCCATCATTTCTTTTATTACTCCATAGGCACAGCTTGTTCAAAGATTAAACAAGGTCTGAGCTGGCCCTAACTGAGGATGATGCTCTATCCTATACCAATTTGGTGTTTGCATGGACAAGCCGTAAATTAGTAGTAAGCTGCTTCACTGAGATTCTTCTGGGACGACTTGCTGAAAGCAAGACGATGATACATGTCTAACGTGCTGCTAAAACCACGGCAGCTAGTGTTCCTGTATGCATGACGTTCATCTCCTCTCGCGGATGCTTCCACAAGTAGAGGTAGAGGTGCATAAGGGTGCCTCACCGAGTAGCAGTAACAGGCGGTGAACAGTCATCCAAAGCTGACTCTGCTTCCATCCATTGGTCCCCGCCTTCAAGAAAGATAACGGCAACAATGGCAATCGTTCATTACAGTTTGGCTGTAAAATGGCACAACATGCCACACGCATCAAGCACAAGTGACAGGCCAGCGTCACCACCACTGCAGGCTATGGCAATCACACACATTCGTCGAAGAAAAAGGTGCATAAACATAGGCAGAAAATGATTAAACAGTCAAGTTTTCTTCTGTGCCTATTTCTAATCAACCTATTGACACACTAGCCAAACGTTTGTGAGCAACCTGTATAAAACATGCAGATTAGGCTTCTCAGCCAACTTTTAAAACCAAGCAAGAGCACTTTCTGCTGATCGCCAGTCTATCGGTGCCCTTTTTTCTCGCCGATGTACCTGTACTGCAAACATAACAGAACCAAGAAAAAAAACAGACAACAAAACAATCAATCTGGGAGGGAGCTCAAGCAATAGCCGAGAAGCCCACACACACACTTCATTAACACCAGTGCAGTTACAGCCAGCCTACTCAAGGGAAAGGGAGGGAGCAGGGAGAGGGGAAGAGGGTCACAAACGGAAGGTCATTCGAGAGGGGACGTCTTGTCTCCATCTACCTGACAAGCGTTGGAGACCAGGACAAGCAGAAGAGGGCGCTGCCGCGGGGGGTCGGGCACTAACGGTGGCGGGCTGGCCAGCAACGAGCAGGCGCCGACTCCGGAGTCAGATGTCGGAGTGTTTTCGGCTGATGAATGTTGGCCGCCAGCCAGGCTACGCATGTACTCTCGCATTTGCAGACGCGCGTCGGGACCTGTGAACGCAACCGTCTTTATAGTGGGGCGCACCACCACGTGTTGCGTTACGCGAACAGTGTTGCCGGCAGCGTCAAAACCCTCGTACTCGTCCCTTTCCGCCGACGGCTTCATAGCCGCGAATGAAGCGATGAACTCGCGGCTTCGCTGTTCAGCATCTGGACCCATGAATGTCTGAGCATGCAGCCGCGGCTCCGAGGTCACGTGCCGTTTCACAGTCCGGGTGACAATCAAGTTTCCCTTCTCGTCCATCGTTTGACGCTCTTCGACCTGTTCCTCGTTCGTCGGGGAAGCGGCTGAACGCAGCAGGCACTCGCGAAAGCGCTCTTCCATGTCGTCGACTGATACAGCCCCTTCAAGCGGCGTTCGCCTGTTTTGTTCCTCTGTCACGTCTCCTCCTGAAAACAGACCGCCCTCCAGGGACAGTGACTTGCCCTGTGAAGCTAAACACAATGTTTCATGCTCGAGCGTGTCCGTGCTGGAGACCATGGTCGATTCTTCCGCTGAGTTGAGGCTAGACATCATAGAATCAGTGTCACATTGGTACGTTGCATGGGTATTTGCCGAGCTACTGGGTTCCAATGAGTCCGTGCTTGAGACAAGCGCGTCGTTTCGCGGATGTTCCTGTCGAGAACCCAGCGACTCTCCGTCTGAAACACAAGCTTTCGCGGGGTCTTGGTCCACCCACGTGAGGGTATCAATACGTTCCACAACTACTGGAACGACAAGCGGCGACGATACAGGTCGAGACAAAGTTGGTGACAGTTCTGTCGTGCGAATCTGGCTCGGGAATTGGTGCCACGAACGGGAAGTGTCATCCAAGCCAGACGTTTCATCGGCTCGAAATGAGTCCAATCAATGTCCCTCGTTTCGTACAAGGAGTCATGTAATTCATTATGATCTTCCTGCAGGGAGTCAGCGTCGGCAGACGGCTCTCTTAACTGCAATGAATCCTTATCTTTACTCGGGACCTCCTGAAGTGAATCATGGTGTTCGGAGTCGTGAAGTGAGTCGTGCAACGAGTCCAAGTCCGCGCATTCCTTCCGCATCCAACCATGTGTGTCTGGACCAAAGTTAGATACAGAACCATCAATTTCTCTCTCCCTCAAATAGTCGGCATCAAACTGTGTGGCAGTCGACGCAGAGCTTTGTCGATCAACACTCTCCACAGAGTGGCCACTTTCAGTACGCGTAGTCAAAAAGTGCTTTTCCGTCCTGGACCAAGCAACTTCTTTTCTTTGTGCCGCTTCAATATCTCCTAATTGTGCATCATCAGTAGTTCCATCATGCTCTTCATTAACATCTGCAGAGGCACAGAGTAACAAAGTCGCTCCGCTCTCAATGTACACAGTAGTTTCATGGCCTGGGTCAGATGCTTGGCTTTCGTGATCTTCATCGATTTCATCTCATTTTTCGGCAACTTCCCCTCGAAGTCGCGCGTCAACCCCCTCCGCTTCTACTATTTCTTTCTCGAGACGTTCAAATTCAGTGAGCGAGATTAAAGATACGCTGTCTTGTTCACTGCCTGCACCATTACGGACTTGGTGCTGGCAAACGCTAAACGAATCGCTAGACTCGGCACTCGAAGACTTTGTGCCCGAGGCCATCTCCGCTTCAAATCGTTCAAATTCCATTAAAGAGGACGTCGAAGCATCGTCATTTTCGCTGTCTTTTCCAAATGTTTTGCGTCCAGCAAGGGTATCATAATCTGGTGTAGACCCACGTTCATCTGTTATGGGGCTAAGCCATCTTCTACCACGTGTGCGTGACCGCTCGTCGTCGTACCCTTCTTCTACTTCTTAATGTGTATACAGATCACTATGTTCTACTCTGCCATCTCCACCATACTCCTGTTGGTAGGATAAGTCATACGGGAAGTCTTGCTGGCCCCGTTTCCTTCCTGCAATCGGCTAACAGCTTGACATTTTCGACGTCCATCCCTTCTTCCGGAAGATGACCTCCATCCGACGTCTTCGGAAGACCAACACCGTACTTGTAGGTCTGATGCTTTTGAAGAATATAATCTTCGCATTTGCTCGTGTACAGCCTCACGTCGTCGGTCATAGCCCTTTCGAGACTTGACGAAGCACTTTTGGAGCGGCCCTCGTCATGAAATGAGCTTTGACTTCCTGAGTCGCTAAAAACCTTATGCTGGTCGTCTTCAGGGAGCTCCTGTGCAACGTGCGTTTTATCTGAACATGGGACTGATTCCTCTGCGCTGGCATGCCCGAATGCCTCATAATCTTTACCATGACAATTCGGAGAGTCTTGTGCCAAATTCCCCTCATCCTCTTGATCGTCTATTTCGTCTACAGGCTCCGGTGTAGCTGGGCGCTCAAAATGTTCTTTTAAAGAGGCGCTTTCGACAGCAGGACGTGTGCTACAAACTTCATATTCATGCTTTGCATGACAGTATTCGTAGAAGGAGCAAGCAGACATATCCAGTAGCAATGCTTCATTCGCTGCATTTTCCACTTCCTCTGATGAGAGATCACCCTGAAACGTTTCCGCATGGAGCCTTCTTCCCTTAGTTCCGTGCTTTTTTCCTCCTCGTGCTGCTCACGGCTCGTGGACGCGTCACCAGCTGATGCTTCCAATAAGGCAACATCACCCTGCGCCTCCGTTTGTCCATCAGGTGCATTCTGCTGGCGAACAGGTCTCAGGGTCCGAGCTGTGAGATCGTCGTACTCAGGAACGTATTCCATTTCCACAGGGTCGTTTACGTCCTGAAACTGGGGAGTGGCACGGTCATCAGCCTCGCGGTGAGAATCTTCAGCCACCACAGCCTCATCAAACGGCAATGAAACTGGGTTCTGCGTTGTCGACTGTCGGTGATGCCGCTCACTGTTGCAAGAAAAGCGCTGCGCTTCCACCGCATCTACCATGGTCTCTACTCTAGTCTGCCACGTGTGCTCGCTCTGCATAGCCGAAATTTCCGAGACTGAGAGCTGTTCTTCCTCGTGACTGCTCGCCATGAAATCGTCGTTATGCCGAAGCCGGCGCTGCCCCTCCAGGTGAGCCGACACACCGTTCAGAACTTCTGGTTTCGAAGGGCTCCGAACGGATTCGGCGGTGGACAAGCTGGAAGACGGCCACCCAACGCAGCAGCCTCCCGGTTCCGATGGAACTGTACTTTGGAATGGGTTGAAGACTCCCTCAGCAGTCGACGGTCGTGCGCCGGCAGACCCATGCAGTGTTGGTCTACTGTCTTTAAGGGCTTGCTGCCAGCTCGGTAAGAACGGATGCTCCACCCCACAGCGGATCACTGATTTAGGTATTTCGCCATCGTAAAGTTCCCGAAGAACAGATTTTGATCGTTCCGACTCAATATCAGAATCGAGTTCCTCATGCGCAGAGGCTACAATGGTTTCACTAGCTTCGGACACTTTCATGCTGCCTAGATGGCCAGAGCTCTCGGAGTCGACGGAATAAGCGGAGCCACGCGAACTCCCACACAAAGACGAACGCGCCGTCGCGAAGGATGTGTCATGAGATGATGCTGCTGCGGTAGCGTAAGATCCAGAAAATTCGCCGTCTTGCGATGTTGCACACGTCTCGTACTCTGACGAGGTTTGTCCACTCAGTATTTTTACATCGAATTCAGACGACGTTGGCCGGCTTGCGCCAGGTGATTTCCCTGAATCAGAAGTCAACTCAAACGAATAATAGTGGCTGTGGTCGGTTTCAGACCCTGAATGGGCTGTGTCCAAGTCCCGCGACGATCTTTTATCACTTATATTGTCTGTTCTCTTGGATTTAGATCTTAGCACGACAGGAGAGGCGGCGTCTGGTTTCCCGCTACTTGATCCATCGTCCTAATCTTTCTTCTGCGTTGGTGACTCCAAACTCAGAGAAAGCCCTCCCGCAGTGCGCGCCACCCTCTCATCTGCGTCATCACAAAATGATTCGCTTCTGTTAGAGTCCGCGGGCGCGTCCTCCTCTATCACAAACATGGTGTTTACAGGTTCCTCGGTGATCTTGTCCTCCTGTGCAGTTTTGTCACGACTCTGAAATTAGTGCTTTTCATTTCCACCAGTCTTGAGAATGAACAGCTTCCAGGACGATGGCACCCACTCCAGAGGCTGACCGACGGTGTGAACCAGATGCTTTAGGGTCGTCACTATCAGGAGACGAATTGTGGTTTGACGAGGAATCTTTTCTGTCGCCTCGACATGTCGTAGTGATATGCGTTGGCGACTGCTCTCTTTCTACGAGATCTTCGTCTGATATTTCAGAAGGAATGTGCTCCAACTGAGGCCGCTTACCGTCAGCAGTACGCCGAAATTCTTGCAGCTGCGGCTGAGTAGCACTACGGTCGCCCATGACATCCGCTCCGGCGTCTCGTTCAGCGCTCATGTCACGGGCTGATTCTACATTCTCTTTCCTGCTTACAACTGGCGCTTCCCAGGGCTCTCCCTGAACTTCAACTGCGCTCTGCATGGCTCGCGGGGAGGCCGGCGGAGTCGGTGGTATAGGCCGGCCTCGAATCTTCGACATTACGTGATCAGCCCATTCTTCCTCATCCTCGTCACTGTCCCCACGACGTGACTCGGGCGTCCGGGCGGTCGTATCAGATACTGTGAGGAGACCAACACCAAGAAGCCCCTCTGACAATTGCTTTTTCTCTGGGGCACTTCCTTCGGGTGAATGATCAAACGCTTCATTAAAAATACTCGGCTGCATCTGGTGCTCCTGCTGTTCGCTACTTTCTTCTGTCACCAATGACTGCGGACGAGCGTGGACCTCCTCTTGCACCGCATGGCGCAAGCTCTTCTTTGCTTCTGCAAGCGCAGCCTGCGCAGCCTCCTCGGCATGCGCGTTGCGGACAACTTCGTACGTACTTCGGCTGCCCGCTGGACGCGACGATTCTTCTATCGGCAACGACGTGGCGTCAATCACGTCTTCGCCAGCAAAGGCGACGTTCTCAAAAGCTATGGCAGTTCCACCTTGGCTTGGTGGGCACGGTGACCCTACTTTCGAGGACGACTCTACTGACGACTCGGAGTACCGGACAGGCTTCTCTTTAGCCGGCTGTGCTATTCTGTGATATTCTCTGACTCGGAGTACCGGACAGGCTTCTCTTTAGCCGGCTGTGCTATTCTGTGCTATTCTCTGAGCCGGCTGTGATGTTAGAGCTATTATGTTCGTACTTTTTCTTTTTTCGTGTTTTTTTTTCGTGTTTGCGTTTTCTCGCTTTTTTTTTTCAAACAGGCATCCAGAGCCACGGTTTTTCTTTCACTGGGTAATAATAGATATGCATGCAACTGTTTATGCTGCTCATTGTGGTCGTGTGTTTCCAAGACTGTGTACAATTTCTCGCGTCTTGATTTGTGTGAACTATCATCTTAACACTGAAAGCATGCCACGTGAATCTCTCGCACCTGTATGTTTAACTTGCCGCTGCGTCATATAGCTAAAATATCGGTATACGTTCATCTTTTTACATCAAAGCTCTGGTATGCTTCTTATTTATTTTTTTGTGCTCGGGCAGAACAGGCAGATAGCGCCATGAGTTATTTTTTTTGTCAGGATGTAATAAAAGATAATACTGTTACCGTTTATGCTGCTTTATCGTGACCGTGTGTTGTTTTAGTGTTTTTAGAGTGTACAACTTCTCGCTTCTTAAGTTTTGCTGTACTTCTGGTTTCTCACCTTTGGACTGTAAGTATGACACGTTTAATCATCAGTCGTCGCATTCTGTTGCTAAGATTGTTAACGCAAATTTCGCAACGTACCCCTCCTGTTCAGAAATTGTGACCCACATTCGCGCACCTGCATATCGCGTTTTAGTCACGTGTGTGTTACGTTTTTAATCTTCTGTGCATTATATATTTGTACGTTTTTTGTACACCCGCCGTTATATAGGCCGTGGCCGTTCCACGGCCTTCATCCATATATATATATATATATATATATATATATATATATATATATATATATATATATATATATATATATATATATATATATATATATATATATATATATATATATAAATGCAGGATAGGGACACATGAACGAAACAGTGATTTATTTACGGCGTTTAAGCTGGGGCCTAGCCTTCGTCAGGTAATGCGCGAAGCATCCGTGCTTGCTCCTTAAATACCTGTACTACGAAAAGACATGTGACCAGCCACTAATATCTAATGACAACGTATTAAAATGTGCGTGACGTCGTAAGTGGCACACAGTGAGGAGCGGTACAGACTTTCGCAGTTGACACGTGCTCCTCGCAAGTAAAAATAGCATGCAAAATTAGCACTGGGGCATGCAGAAAGCAATAATAAACAACACGCATTGCGGCGTTGAAAGCATGGCACACAAACACGCGGACAGTCACTTCGCCATCTGAAAAAAACAGTAGCATATATATATATATATATATATATATATATATATATATATATATATATATATATATATATATATATAAAGAGAGAGAGAGAGAGAGAGCACCGGACGCGATATTCGGAGGTCGTGGGTTCGGATCCCACCGGCGGCATGGTTGTTTTTCTGCTGCTTTATAAGTAATTTTCTTTAAAAACTAATTGATTGGCACTAGATATAAAACATATAGAAACATTCCCCTATGCACCTTCGTTTCGGTGACTGTTGGCTTTATTAATATATTTGTGAAACGAGCCCCTCACTTCATTTGCCTTCTCTGCTAATAGCTTAACGGGGGTCTCGGTTCTGGCAGTCTTGATGCCATAGGTAGCATAAGAGGGCTCTCGCACAGTTTCCGCCCTCGCCGTTAGATGATGTTCTACGTCGCACTTGCGGTATTACAGGACGTGCTACGTCCACCGCTATGGACGAGGGTGGCGCTGGTGAACACTCTCAAGGTTCGCTTACACGCAAAACATAAATACCCACGAAAGCAGCAGATTGGACAGCCGTCGCCGTAGCTCAGTTGGTAAGAGCACCGGACGCGATATTCGGAGGTCGTGGGCTCGGATCCCACCGGCGGCATGGTTGTTTTTTCTGCAGCTTTATAAGTAATTTTCTTTAAAAACTAATTGATTGGCACTAGATATAAAAAATATAGAAGCATTCCCCTATGCACCTTCGTTTCGGTGACTGTTGGCTTCTTTAATATATTTGTGAAACGAGCCCCTCACTTCATTTGCCTTCTCTGCTATATATATATATATATATATATATATATATATATATATATATATATATATATATATATATATATAGATATATATATATATACCAAAGAAAAGAGGAACACTTTTCGGCCGGGACCGGCCACGTAGTGTTCGTTCACCACGTGACGTCAGTTTTCTTTCGTGCATTGCCAGCCCAGACCTAGAAACTTTTTCTGCCCTATGTATAATATACTGTTTTTGTGGTCAGAAATTAAAAAAGACGTAACTTGCTTTAGATTTCTTTTAGCCCTGGGACTATATTTGCGGCTTTGGGGGCCACCAGGTGAGTCAGAATGTTTAAATTAGTTAGCTAATTAAACGCAGACGGTAACTAACTTTTATAATTTTTATTTTAGCGAGTATGTTGTACTAGTAGAATTGGAAATCGTCCTCCAAGCAGTCTAGCAAAGGAAAAAATTTTCATCAACAAATGTTTAGTTCGCGTTACAAGGTGAGAAAAAGCCACCCTGGTAATTGGCTTCACACCGTAAATCAACGGCAGTGAGCGCCTCTGACGTAGATATCTCCACCCTGCGCTTTGCATAACACTGCTGACGTCACCTGGGGCCCAGACTGGCGGGCCGACTGTCCCGCTGACAGTTTCGCTTCAATCCGCGTCGGAACTCAACGCGCGCTGTCACTGCGCTCGCGATCCGACGTCAAAGTGACTGCGTGGCCGTTGTCGTTTGTGGAAGAGGCAAAAAGAAAGGCTCACGCCATTCTTGCTTGTGGCGTGTGGCAGGGCTTGGGCACGGCATGTGATGCGAACGCAAGATGACATAAGGGCAACGGAGTGGATTCCAAGAGAAGGCAAGTGTAGCATGGGTCGGCAGAAAGTTGGGTGGCCGGATGAGATTAAGCAGTTTGCCGGCATACGGTGGGCGCAGCTGGCAAAAGACAGCATTAATTTTAGAGACATGGGAGACCCCTTTGCCCTGAAGTGGGTGTAGTCAGGCTGATAAAAACAAATGAAATAATGAGACTCTCTCAATGGACACGAAACGCAAAATGTGTCCGTGTGTTGTGCGATATCAGCACCCGTTAACAATCCCCAGGCGTTCGAAATTACTCCGGCGCTTTCCACTACAGCAACTCTTTGTCTCTTTCTTCTTTCACCCTCACTCTCCTCCCTTCCCTCAGGGCTCGGTTGAAGTGTCTGCTCATATGCGAGGCAGTTACTGCGATATTTTCATCGCCTAAAAAAAATCGCACTCCGGCTTTGTAATCCTGTGCGTGTGTAACTGGCACGTAAGCATGTTTGTAAATTATCTTATATTTGTTTTCTTTTTATATTTTGTTTCCTTCGTTGTTCCCGGCACAGCCGTTGGCGTAGCAGAGCAACTTGCATTCCGCTTCCAGGCACTGCCACCTTGAGTAGAAATTCAGATTGTAGAATTCTGAGAATAAAATGTAATGCTAGTGCAGTTAACTATGAATGCAATAGCTTGGGTTGAAGTCCAAAATTCGCACTCTCAACGCGCTGATAATTGCGGAGCACATCAAAAGGAAAATAAGGACCCACGCATGGTTCGCAATTTTCTTTGTTCATCATTATGCTTTATTTCACCCGTAAATGCGCCATTTTCGTTCAAAACAAGTACTCAAAAGCGGCGTAAATGAGCGGCGGAGATCCATGGAAAGATCAAACGAGCCAATTACGCCTTGCGCTCCTCTTTCGTATTTTGTGTCCACGTTCCAGTGGTTTGCCTGCGTCGAGCACTTGAAGAGGTAACTGGACTGCGCACGTTGCAGTTGTCAGGCAGCCAAGCACCGTGATGGCAGATTTGCACAAGGAGCAGGCTTTTCCCCCACCCACGCTTCCGTGAAAATATCGTCATCAGCAGATGGCTCAGCGACTGAGTCGTGAATTGGGTGCCTCGATGCCTCCACCGCCGCCTAGTCACGAGCACTGGAGGGCGCACTACGCTTCAGCAATAAGTTGGAAGGTGCGCTTCGCTTTTTAGGAGTCGCTAGATCATATCCTAGTTGCCACAGGTATTCGAATAGCAGTTTACGAGGGGTGGTAAATGAGCCAAAGGACACTGCCCAAGCCAGAAAGATTACCAAAGGGAGATTCGAAGCGTAGTTCAGCCGTATCAGTGCACTGTGATTACTATCCGCGTTGAACGGGAAAATTACGGTGGAAACATGGCACGAATCGTGTATCAGAAATAAAAAAGTACACAGGATGTCTGAACTTCTTCACCTGTCTGCGTTTATTCGCTGTTTTGAACGCTAAAATGCGTCAGTACGTGCTTACTACGGTCCAGCAGGAAAATACGCATTCATCGGCTAGAAAATTGAACCGAATGGAGGCGTTGCTAGCCTCGGAGATCCGCAGTTACAAGCCGGTGATCACGCTCGCATGGTAACGCGACAGGGTGATGTGCCCGGTTGACTAGAAAATGACGTGTTGGCGTTGTCGGCGTTGGTTCCCTGAGCGAAAACTCATGGGCATTGCTCTGGTAGGTGGTGCCCAGGGAGGAAACTACAAGGCTTGTGAGCCACCTATGTCACGTAACCTTGCGACGTCATCCCAACCTGCCAACCGGATAGTGAGAAAACTGCCCATAGTGGCAGTTGGCATAAAAAAAATAACAAAAAGTGTTCAACTGTTTCTGGCTCAGCACAATACGGACACAATGGGGACATCGCAAGGCCAGGCCAGTAGAAGTAAAAATTTAGTTGCGGCACACAGCAACGTAGTAGCGTGAAGAAAACTTCAAGTTTGCCAGATCTCCAAGCTGTACTTCCCCAAGGGAACAGGAGGTGCTGAAAATCGTCCAAGGAAGTAAGCGCTGATGCGCCAAATCCTCTCCTTGAAATGTATACGTACGAAACCGTGCCGCCGTAATGAACGCACAGGTTGGAAGGGAGTCAACGATCGGACCACTCAGGGCTGCCTTCGCCTGATTCATTTAAATTAATCTTCCTGTGTCCAGGAACCCAAACAAACCGAAATGAGTGGACATGTGGAGGTGTCAGAAATTTTAGTATTCGAAATGGCTGCGATTCAGTAGACGTGGACAGGGAAGTGCATAAGGATAATGAGTCCGTAATAATTATTACCGCGGAACAAGAGTTGGGTGTCTTGCGCAGGGCAGGAACCACCGCTAGAAACTCGGCCAAATTAATAGGCGTGAAATCTTGAAGACGGAAAGAAAAAGGCCAGTCGAGGGATTGGGAGTAAATGCCTAAAATGTGCCTCTCCTTGGCACACAAAGGCATCCGTCGCAATTCAAACATGTGAGCGGAAAGTCATCAAGTAGTCTTTGAACATACTATTTAACAAGGGGAAAGGCATTATTTCCCATTGCGTGGATAAATATCATCAACGACGATGTCCACAAATGAGGTGATGGACCGTACCAGAACAATGTCAGATATTCGCCTTTTCTCCCTACTGCTTATTATTATTATTATTATTATTATTATTATTATTATTATTATTATTATTATTATTATTATTGCTCTTCCTTTTTTACTTCTTTTTCATTGGTGACGTCGCGAAGCGAAATATTACACCAATATTTATCTTGGATAATGTCCCTTAATCCGTTTCACGGCATAAAAAGTCCTCTTCTCAAAATCAAGCAATCTCCTGGCCAAAAAGAGCGCATCAGTCGGTATCTGGGCACACTCCGAGTACTCACGACAAACAGAACGATGAAGGGAGCTCGTTTCACCCTCGCGCGTCACGTGGCATGCCCTTCTTCAAGTTGCGTTCGGCGCTGGTCACGCGACAAACATGTCGGACAGGCCGAAGACAGTTTTCGAGCCCCAAGAGCCACGTCATTGCTGCTGAACTGCTCGAAGACACCGGCCAAGGTAGCGCATCGCTGTCCCCACCTGGGTGCAACGCGACGATGCTCCAGAGCAATGCTGAAACAATACTGACGACACCGGCGACGCTCAGAGACGACCACGTCGTCCCTTGGCACTCCTGCGGAGCCTTTCTCAAAGCCTGGTGCGGCGCACGAGCCTACGGTGGTACCCAAGCGCGGAACGTCCCAGTTCAACGGGAAAAAGCTGTCGTGTGCCCTGCCCCAATGAGGCTGCAGCGTCCCTACAGGTTCGAGTTGCCACAGCCACAGCCCCAGTGCAAGCCCTCCTTCATGCTTCAAGCTTGGCAGCCAGGGAGAGAGTGGCCACTTGTCAATGGAGGTTATACATGCACTCTTTGTCTGGCTGTGAGCAGAGTTCATCTCACCGGCGCAGCAGAAAACGTGTTCTTCCTCCAGTCTCCGAAACATAGTCGCGGCTTTGCACAGACCAACCGTTTCGCAATTCTCCATCAGTGCGCAGTGCATACACCTGACGGCAAATGTGATCGCGCTGATCAACGTGTGCAGCGGGTCGGTCGTAACCGCACTCGACGCCAAGCACGTCGTGGTCCTCGTCTGCGCCCGCGGTCCTCGTCGTGGTCCTTCTCTGCCTCTGTCTTGCGAGTGACCCCGCCGTCGATCTACCTTGTGCCGACGGTTGCCAACAGGACCCCGAAGAAGCGGAGCACCTCTTCGACCTATGCCCGGTTCTCTTAGAGACTGGCTCTCGAAGACTCCACCTCGCCATAGACATTGCTACTGGTAGGTCTGCGGCGCTGGTACCACCTGGCCTCCGTGGCGTCGTACCACATGCCCTGCCGTATACGGCCTCAGTCGACGGCTAGCATGACGTCGGAGTCGCCAGCGGAGTGGCTACAGGACGCCGCACAGGGGAAGGAGGTGGAACGCCAGTGATGGGCCGCTCTTCATCGTCTTCAGATCGAATGAGTAGTGAGCCAGAATAACGAAGATGAGGCAAGCACTGACGTTCGAGCTCTGGAGACCCAACGTGCGCTCGCGCTCTCATCCGCCCCGCCGGTGTGACTATGTACTTGAAGCGGAAGGTAGACCTGGCCGCCTGCTTCTCAAGGACAAAAACATTTTCGCCCGCATGAGAACCTCGACCCATGATCGACCTCATGGACATGGCATCGTTCACAATTTCACAGTATATATACATTAGTGGTGCTTCCGCTTCATAGAATATTTATCCTTTTACTGTTTTAACGTGACAATTACGTCTAAATTTCTCAAATTTTCGCCCAGATGTCTTGGCTCAATGTTATTAACTGCATATTTTTTTTCTCCAATGTATTGCTGATATTTACTGGAGTACTGTTTTGTAAAGAAATACAGGATTTGTCCGGAAAAAAAAACTTTCACTGAATTGCAAGGGGTTGTCCTTAATGCGGAAAGTGTGCCAATATGAACGTTTGTGGCTTGGCTAACAACCATCGTTTTGCCGAAACTGCAAGACGCTAAGCTTCGAGAGCTTTGCAAGCCAAAGACTCTGAGAAAGACGAACAAGAAGCAAGAAGGAAGCCGCCATCTCGACTTCCGATACGATCTGCCTGCTTTCATGAAGAAAAGTCTGTGACGCAGAACGGAAGGCACTGTCGTTGCTGCTTTGCAAGAAATGCCTTTGGAATGAAAATACTCACACCACAATTCATAACTAGCTGTCACTTGAGGTGAATTGTAATTGTAAGTGAAATGCGTATTAACCTGTGATAGCACAAACCAATTAGTAATAACAATTGGTTTTGAGATGCAATTTTACTGTGTTGGAATATATAATCAATTTTACTGTACACCTAATGATGCATGAATCAAGCGCTTTCACCCTGTCAGAATTTTCAAGCAAAATCTCGGGAAAAGATCTTCCTCAGATTATTGAGACAACGGGAAGATTGAAACGAACTGTGTCGTAGTACTTAGTAATTAACCGCTGGCAGTTGCTGCGTTTCTGGAGCATTCAGTTTTTTTTTTCATCAAACCAAGCTGCGCGCAAATACATGTTGAGAAGGATGAATCTGAAAGCAGTACAGAATGAGATGATGATGAAAACAATTTAATTGCAACTGAAAATCGTGGTCGTTCCCTTT
Source organism: Amblyomma americanum (assembly GCA_030143305.2). Taxonomy (NCBI): domain Eukaryota; kingdom Metazoa; phylum Arthropoda; class Arachnida; order Ixodida; family Ixodidae; genus Amblyomma; species Amblyomma americanum. The sequence goes on along the minus strand of JARKHS020023491.1, from coordinate 19,107 downwards.
ATTGCAGGAATTCGATTGGACTTGATATAGCGTAATGCAATGATACAATCCAAGCTTTCCTTTCTTTTCTTTTATGCTGCAAGAACATTGCGTTAAGCTCGACGTGTCGGTAGCACGCAGCTGAACTTTGCATAACAACGCTGCCTTCGCACCAGTAAGCTGAGTGCGTGGTTCCTAATTTATCCCAATCAAACGCCTCTGCGTGCGCCACACCTTTCGAAGTTATTTACCGCGTTTTGTGGGCATTCTTTTTTTTTAACGGCTCAGGTGCGGCACTCGGAAAGGCACAGCCATGTGCCCGGACGGAGCCATGCCAAGCAAGAGAGCGGATTATTCGCGCAACGCCTCGGAGCGTGCTCAAGACGCCTGCTAAGAAACTTGATTCGAAAATCCTCAATTTCATGACATCCTTACCGAAAGGGCTCGATGCCACAGTTTTGAAGGGAATTGTGGTGTATCGTAGCCGCCGGGATCCACCTCAAAATTCGGTGTCTATGCACGCAGGTGTGGCCTGATCCTGGTGACAAAGCCGACGACGCATTCCCTCACCAAAACAGGATTTGTCTACCCTGGTACCGGATGGGGCGCAGGTTATGCTAGAAAAATTGGTCACCCTGTATAAGCAGTGCCTCATAACCTCGAGCGTACCCGAATCCTGAAAGAACGCTAATAGTATTTTAATAAATCAGAAACGGGACATCAAGAACTTGAAACCTTACAGAGCGATCAGCTTACTGTCCGTTAGCTGCGAGGTACTTAGTTAGATAATCGACCATAGAATCACGGCAACCTGCAAATATCCCAGGGATGCATACATCCACCGTCGCAAAATGAAGCAGACAAAAGCGACGACGGACACTACGTACCATGGTGGGCTACCACAACGAATGAAAGTTCCTTCCCGCGCTTACCGCTGTTGCGATAAGCCCCTTCGCCGAATGCTACTCGATTATGACCAAGGCCGGACCCGGGAACTCCGAACACGACCGCGGCGGCGGCATTTTGATGAGTGCGAAACGCTAAGGCGCCCGTGCGCTGTGCGTTGTCAGAGCACGTTGAAGATCCCCGGGTGGTCGCAATTATTCCGCTGCCCTCCACTACAGCACCTCTTTTTTTTCCTTTCTTCCCTTCTTTATACCTTCCCTTACGGCCCAATTCAGGTGTCCGCCGATATGTGGCACAGATACTGCGCAATTTCCTTTGCTCAAAATTTCAATTTTCACTTGGACACCAACGCCACGTACATGAAAGCGAGAATGAGGTCTCCACTGAACCACGGAGCCGGTTGTGCGCCTTTCATTTCGTGAAAATGCATGGCCTTTGCAAAGTTGTCAATGCCAAAAAACTCCATGAACGACGTCGGCTCACTTGTTCAGTTTGGTATTAGAGGAAAGGAAATGGCACAGTAGCCGTCTCACATATCTCGGTGAACACCCCAACCGCGCCGTAAAGGAACGGATAAAGGAGGGAGGGAAAGAAGAAAGAGAAAACTGAAAACTGAAAGTTCGATTTTGAGGAAAGCTGCAGCGGCGGAACACCTGTGGCTCGGTGCTACTAGTGGCGCATGCGCAGTAGTGACTAGGGAGCGATGGAGTGAGAAATATCCGCAGAGAGGCGAGTTGTGACGTCATGTATCTCCTCCGAGCACCGCCACGGCGAAATCGCAGGTTCGCGGCCAGTAAAGCTTTCGCTTTAAAAATAGCAACTGCCAGTGCACGTTAAAGATCCCCAGGTGGTCGAAATTATTCCGGAGCCCTCCACTACGGCGCCTATTACTTCCTTTCTTCTTTCACTTCCTCCTTTATCCCTTTCCTTACGGCGCGGTTCAGGTGTCCAACGATATATGAGACAGATACTGCGCCATTTCCTTTCCCCCCAAAAAACCTATTATTATTATTTAAAAGCCTGCTTTGATTGCGTTCCGCACTCTGGATAGGCAGCGCGCCCTCCCTGCAACCCTGAGAAGTGGCATGCAGTTAAGGGTTGATCGCGAGAGGTTGATCACCAAATGAACGCTGCGGCCTAGCTCTTGCTTGAGTGCCGCATGTCAGCCACAACGCTGTCAGCGCTAATGCATTCAGGCCTCATCTCTCTCTCACCACCGCCACATGTATCAAAGCACGAATGAGGCGTCAGCATATCCAGGGAGCCAGTCAAACGCCCTTTGCTCAAAGCCATTACCGCCTAGAACATTGTCAACGCCGACGCCAATGAACACAGTGAACGCCGACATCTTTCGCTTTGCATATCCTGGATTAGCTGAGCAAATCCGCATTAATTTTTTTAACCTACACTTCGTGCAATCTCGTACAGGCCAGTGGAGGTGAGGCTACAGCTATGACGTGAGTCGCTGCACTCGTCTGCACGAGCGTCAGCCAATGGCGTGATACGGAGCACCGTTTTCCTCGGGAACAGACGACAACCTCTGAATTTTTTAGTCGTCATAGTTTATTATGAGATGAAATGAAGAAATATATACTGCAATACGTTTTCAAGTTTGTGCACATTACGGTACAGAAATAATAATAATAATAAAAAATAATAATAATAATAATAATAATAATAATAATAATAATAATAATAATAATAATAATAATAATAATAATAAAATAAAATAAAAAACAATAATCGGATTTTGGGGAAAGGAAATGGTGCAGTATCTGTCTCATATATCGTTGGACACCTGAACCGCGCGGTAAGGGAAGAGATAAAGGAGGGAGTGAAAGAAGAAAGGAAGAGAGAGGTGCCGTAGTGGTGTGCTGAGGAATAATTTCGACCTCCTGGGGACATTAACGTGCACTGACATCGCACAGCACACGGGCGCCTTAGCGTTTTTCTTCCATAAAAACGCAGCCGCCGCGGCCGCGTTCGACCCCGGGAACTCTGGACTTGTAGTCGAGCGCCTTAACCACTGAGCCGCCGCGGCGAATCGGTAGAGAAATGCAAAGGTCATTTTTATTTCTCCTCCAACGGCCCCGCAACACACAAACTTGTATCGTCTGCTCTGCAGAGGTCGATACTTGTACAGTAAGTTCATCGTCGGATGAAGGGCCGACGACGAGTTCCTCGACCCCAATACTAAGCGTCCATGCATATTTCGTGACTAGGGAAACAGCGTTCTGCGCCGCGTTGAAACCGGCGTTCCGCGGCATATAGGGTGCGACTTTCGATGGCTGTCCCTCCGCTCTCAGACAGCGGCCTGACCGACCACTTGAGGCGCCGACGTATTAATACACAGGCGTGAAAAACGATACTGTAAGCTTAGGGAGCTTCGCACTATCATACATGGATACGTATACACGACCATGTATACGCAAAATATATTTTTCACGTGGGTCACTGAGCGCCGATACCAACCGATCGAACGCGGATTACCTAAACGCGAAGTAGCGTTCAGCGCACTAAAATTCGCACTTTCAGTCCTGTAAGCAGTTTTTATCTTCGTAGAAGGTCAGGTTGCAACTGTCTTCGTATCGTGGGGGCACCGCCATAAAGCTGCCGTCGTCCAGACGGACGATCATCCCAGACTTGCGAGGCTGCGCAGCAACCCCTCGCGGCATTTAGTCAGAAAATGGCGTTACACATTCAAGATCCCCACGTGATCGAAATTATTCCGGAGCCCTTCACTACGGGACTATTACTTCCTTTCTTCTTTCACTCCCTCCATTAACCCTTCCCTTGCGGCGCGGTTCAGGTGTCCGCTGATATGTGAGACACATATTGCGCCATTTCACTTTACCAAAATAATAATAATAATAATTGGTTTTGGGGGGAAGGAAATGGCGCAGTATCTGTCTTATATATAGTTGGACACCTGAACCGCGCCGTAAGGGAAGGGTTAAGGAAGGAGTGAAAGAAGAAAGGAAGAGAGAGGTGCCGTAGTGGGGGGCTCCGGAATAATTTCGACCACCTGGGGATCTTTAACGTGCACTGACATCGCACAGCACACGGGCGCCTTAGCGTTTCTCCTCCATAAAAACGCAGCCGCCACGGTCGGGTTCGAACCCGGGAACTCCGGATCAGTAGTCGAGCACCCTAACCACTGAGCCACCGCGGCGGGGCTTACCAAAAACCAATTTTCTAATTTTTCGTTTGAAACGCGCCCCTCTTTTTTTTTTGTCTGATAGCTTACACCTCCAAAAAAAGCGGTGTAGAAAGTGTAGTCCTCGTGCTACACTACGGATAAAAGAAATGCGTCCGTGGAGAGTGGCGCAGCTACACTTTTTCTACACTGGCAAAAAAAAGTGAAACCATGCTACACTAGCTACACTAGTGTATCCAGGGTAGGTAAAAAATGTCCCTATTATAGCACACGACGCCGCGGCGTGCAGCGTTACTCTTGGCTGCACCGTCATCGGCTAAAAACTCCCAGGAGTCCTTGCGAAAACGCGTGACCTAAGGCAAACTTCTTGGCGTGCAGCTCGGATAGCGAGGGCCTCTCCTGAGTTTTTCTTCCCGCATGCATGACGGCCTCTGCTCTAAATTTTTCCTGATTGATTTATTGATTGATTGCTTGATTGATTGATTGAAACAATCTTTATTTCCATGAAAAAACTGCGCTTTCCTCCCCGCCCCCGGCTCTATGGTTTGACGTCACCATCCGGTTTCTTCGACTCTTTTCGTTGCATAAGAACCACCACATCCGCTTCCGACGTTTTGACCAATCATATGTAGCCACCGCACGTGTCACGCGGCGTACCTGCCATCGAATTCACTCTCAGCGCTAGTCACCTTGCGTTGAACGCAGTCCGTTTTCGAGCCCCAAGAGCCACGTCACTGCTGCTGCACTGCAAGAAGACACCGGCGAACGTAGGCCTCGCTGTCCTCATCTCGGTGCAACTCGACGATGTTCCAGCGCTCTGCTGAACTATTACTGGAGCCACCGGCTACGCTAGGAGACAACGCCGGCCCTTGCCACAGCCGCGGTGTCGTTCTTGAAACCTGGTACGACGCACGAGCCCACGGTGGTACCCCAGCGCGGAACGCCAGCGTTCTTCTGGGAGCTGTTGCTGTGTGCCCTTCCCCGATGAAGCCGCATCGCGCCTACAGCTTCGAGTTGCAACAGCCACAGTGGAACCACTCCTTCATGCTTCAAGCCTGGCAGCCAAGGAGTGAGCGGCCAGATGTTAAGGTACGTTCTACGTGCACTCTTCGCGCGGTTGTGGCTTGCTTTCGTCTCATCGACATAATAGAATACGTTATGCTCTCCGCCCAGTCGTCTAAACGCCATTTCTGTCTCGCGCAGACCAACCTTCTCGCCATTCTCCATCGGTGCGAGGTGACTGCACCTGACAATGGCCGCGCTGGTCAACGTGGCAAGCGCGTCGGTCATAGCCCCAGTCGCCGCCTGGCACGCCGTGGTCGTCGCCTGCGTCCGCGCCGTCCGCACCGCCAACGCATCGAAGGTAGCCGCCTCGTGCTTCGGGCTCCCGGCCACGCTGCTGCTCGAGTCAACCGTCTTGCGAGAGACCCCGCTGTCGATGAATCTGGTGCCCGTGGTTTCCTCCAGGTCTCCGAAGAAGCGGAACACCTCGTCGACGTACGCCTGGATCTCTTAGAGGCTGGCTCTCGAGGACTCCTCCCCGCCATAGACCTTGATGCTTTTAGGCCCGCTCCGGAAGTACCACCAGTGCTCGGTTTTGTCGTGCCGCGTCCCCTGTGGTATAAGGCCGTCCCCTTCGACGGCTAGCATGGCGTCCGAGTCGCTTGCGGGCTGGCTGCAGGAAGCCACACAGGTGAAGGAGTTCGAACGCCAGTGATGGGCCGCAAAGATGACGCAAGCGCTGGCGTTCGAGCACAGGCCACTTTTGCGCCCAGCTGCGCCACTGGCGTGATTATGTACTTGAAGCTGAAGATAGGCGGCCACCTGCTCTTCAAGAGCAAAGATATTTGCGGCTGCGTCAAGACCTGCGCCCATGGTAGGCTTCCTGGACATGGCGTCGTGCACAATCATTGGACGTTGCATGTGCTTCCGGATTATAAACTATTTCATTCTTTGTGGTCTAATCGTGTAAATGTTATCTGAATTTCTCAAATTTTCGCTTAATTTCTTGACGTAATTTTATTGACGCAGATTTTTTTCTTCAATTTGTTGCTGATATTTACTGGAGCACTGTTTTTCGAATAAATACACGATTTGTCCAGTAGCCAGTCTCTCTGAATGCCAATGGCGAACCGCCGCGGTGGCACAATGGTTTATTGCGCTCGGCTGCTGACCCGAAAGACACGGGTTCAGTCCCGGCCGTGGTGGTCGAAATCTAGATGCCATGTAATGAGCGATGTGAGTGCACGTTAAAGAGCCCTAGGTGGCCGAAATTTACTAAACCCTTTACTACGGAGTCCCTCATAGCCTGAGAAGCTTCGGGACGTTCAACCCCCATAAAATAAACTCATAAGCCGAACAGAATATCTAGGGGATGTGTTTAATGCGCTCGTGTTCTGTCGAGTCCCTGCTCTTGCGCTATGGAACCTCGAGTGAATTACCCACTGGCCAGAACAATCTCCCTTCTAACGCAAGAAGTCTGCAACTATTAAAAAAATGTTGCTTGGCGCGATTGCTAAGGTTGCATGAGGTCATCAGTGCACACGAAGACATTGAACACAGATGAGAGAATACACATGCGAACCACGAAACACCTTGTACGCGTGCGCTGCTAGGCTCTAATTTGTCCGACCTCCTTCTCCGCTTCGTACACTGCACTACCAATAATCGTGCTAGCTAAACTGGAAGACAAGCCTTTTAAAATATCGAGGGCTGTTAGCGTTATTGTGATCATTTTGCGCGGCAACAATTTCATGAATACACACAAAAAGATTGAAAGGGGAACTGCCATCTCGACTTCTAACATGATCTGGGGCCTAATTCCGGAGCGCTCTCAATATATCTCTCAGTTTCGCGAGCGTGACGCAAAAAAATATGGCGGACACTTAAGCTTCGTATTTAGGAGTGAGACGCGACAGCATGTTGCAGCGATGCCAAGGAGTGCAGAGAGCGCCATCGTCCGTTCGGCGCGACGCGTGGCCGGTTGGACAATTTAAGGAAAGGACGCCTGTCTCACATACCTCGGTGGACACCCGGACCGGGCCGTAAGGGAAGGAAAATGAAATGAAAAGTGGATTTAAGGAAAGGAAATGACGCCTGTGTCACAATTCTCGCTGGCTCCCGTACCGCGCGGTTCAGGTGTCCACTGAGATGAGCCATTTTTCGCTCATGGCCAACGCCGCCGACGACACGTGCTTTTCTGCGACACGAGCTCCTTGAAACTGACGCGGTAAAATGACAACACGAGATTCTGACAGTGGAATCAGCCAATTTGCAGGAACTCTGCGCTGGCTCCGCGCCGACAAGGGACCTTAGGCTAACGTTTTGCAGTAAAGACGCAGTGAATAAAATGAGTGATGCTTTATTTGGCTTAGAAACTATATTTAAAACTAAACAACGCCCCGCGAAACAAGCAGTACCCTCAGTTCTGCATTTAAGTTTGCTATTCAGTCACTTCTGCTCCCGTGCGGGTATGCGCTGACAGCGGAAAAGCGTTGGCTAGGTGGCGTGAACTGCTGCCCAACTTGAAGGATTCAGCCTTATATATTCATCCACAAAGTCATTCATCGTGAACATGACAGGCTGGAAAAGAAAAACAGCTGGGGCCATATTCGGAGTACACGGGTTCGAACCCGACCGCGGCGGCCGCGTTTCGGTGGTGGTGGTGGTAGTGGTTTTATTAAAAATAATAGTAAAAAGGAAGGAAAAGATTTTTGCTAGCCCCGGCATCTGCCATCGATACTGAAGCACCTGAGCTGGGGCAGCGGAAATAAAGGACAGCAGGCAGAATGGAGAAATGAAATGAAAGAGGTGAGGGGACATGAATAGAGGACAGGGGGAGAAGTAATATGTACAAACTATTTACACAATAAGAAATGTGTCCAGGTTGTGCGCGTGATTAGTTCATTTTAGAGGAATTAAATCACACACGCGCACAGCACTGTGTAGGTTATAACTGGAGTGGGGCGTCCAGTTATTAATCGTTCAAGGTAGAACTCGCGGAGCGTTCGGTTACTGCGTGTAACTACCTGACGGAGAACAGACGGAACGCGTTTCGGTGGAGGCAAAAACGCAAATCCGCCCGCGTGCTATGCGATGTCAGTACATATCAATGATCCGCAGGTGGTCGAAATTATTCCGGAGCCCTCCACTACGGCACCGCTTTCTTCCTTTCTTCTCTTAGTACCTCATTTATCTCATCCCTTACGGCGCGGTTCAGGCGTCCGCCGATGTGTGAGACCGATACTGCGCCATTTACTTTCCCGCAAAACCAATTTCTAATTTTCTGGGGCCATATTACGCACCACAAGTTTGTAAGCGTGACGTCAAAATCACTAAACAGTGTTTGAGAGCACTTCTGACGGATCAAGTAATCAGACACCAGCCAGGCTCCACCCCAGAAGCATTTAATTGTACAAGGGGCCATATGCTAACGTTTTGTTGTGAAGCTGTCGCGAATAAAATTAGAAATCTTTTATTTAGTCAAAAAACTGTTTCGACCTCAAAAATACTAATGAAAACAAGAAGCGTTCTCAGTTTTGAAATTAAATTCGCTCTTGCAAGAACTTTTGTTGCCGCAAGGTGCGCTGACAGCGGAGTGAACATGTCATCTTAAAAAGAAAAAAAAACAGCAGCGCAATGAATTAAAACAATAACGTTCTATTTTGCTAAAAAAGTGTGTTGCAAACTTAAAGACAGGACGGAAAATGAGAGGAGCTCTCAGTTTTGCAATTAAATTTGCTGTAGGGTACATTCTGTTGCCATGAGGGCGCGCTGGTAGTGGTAAAGCGAGAGCATGGCGACATGCAAGAAAAAGCTGATTCCACGACAAGTTCCTCCCTTTTTTCGTGTCGACTAAAATCAGTGTTGTGCCGATGTCTTAAGCGTAGAAAAATCCGATTGAATGCAGTGAAGACTGTAGGTGCGCAAGAATCAGCTCGCAAGGAGCTCTTGGCACGAAATTCGACGAAGACGACTTGTTGAGGTAAGTTTGCTGTCCGTGGTCGCTCCCTATCGATGAGAAAACTGAGCGAATACGTCCGTGGGAAAGTACGAGGGCGAGGAAAACGGTCAGGTGCACAGTTTAAACCATCTCGCTGGTCCTTGCTCTTTCCTAACTCTACTAGTTGTTCTAATGCAGCGCACGTATGTGCAAGTGAATGAACAGTGTTGTAGATTCCCGAATATTTATTCCCTTTCTAAAGAATAAATTTCCTTGGCCGATACCGAGAAATCGCCTAGGGAATCGGCATGAAATACTGTTATCATTTGAAATGGCAACACCACCAAAGAGGCGACAGATAGAGCGGTTGCTCACCGAATATCTCGAAGAGCATCCGCCCTTGGCACTACCTCGTCAGAGCTCTCGCCTGAGTACACGGCGGCTCACAGGCGGGAGCTTTGGGAGGAGATTGCCGCCGCCTTAAATACAAAGGGCCTGGCAGTAAAGTCGGCTGAACATTGGCGCCATTCGTGGCATGTACAGGAGCCCACAAGACAACACGAAAGATGGAAACCGTGTCTTGCACTGGAGTCAGTGCCGCGAAACGATAGTGATCGGGTGCGAGATAGTGCTGTCTGCACGTTCACGGCGGCTAGCGATAGCTGGTGCGCAGCTTCGCTTTTTCGCCTGTGCCCGATCGCCGCGTAGACAGCACACTCATAGGCACACCCTTTAGGGGGTCGTTTGTCTGCGTTTCGCTCACTGAGACGGCCACGCACGCACAGGCAACGCGTTGCAGTTTTCTTATCGGGGGAACCCGAAATAACGCGCTAAGCATCTGCAGCTCGCGTACCTTGTGAGTTTGGTGCGATAACCGCTGATCCAACAAAATAAATGTTTTGAGCAGTTACAAGTTCACCCATATATGCCGCAATTTCATGCAGCGCACCACGCTGCTCATAACATTTATTTTTTTAGACGGCAGCCTTCGGACCAAACTCGCAAGGCGCGCGAAATGAGACAGCCTTTGAGCAGGTTGTAGCCCCTCCCCCATCTCCAGCAGGTATGACCACGGTCGTTAGTCAACTGCTGTGACGGTACAGACAGTTGCAAAGTTGCAAGTTTGCAGCTTGGTGGTGATGAAGGATTCTTGACCGAACCTCAGGGCCATGTGCTGTAAGCAATGCAACCCTGTGATGAACTTCGAGACATTCATGTTTGAACGTGAGGCACTGTGCCTACTTGCAGGAGCAGCCCAGCACACCTCTCTTCCCGTCAGAGTTTCAGTGGGCAGCGAGCCAGGGACAAGCAGCCTGCAGAGGGAGGCCAGTCTGCAACTGGTAGGTGAACTGCATTTCAAACCATTTTATGTGTATGTCTTACAGCTTGTGTACACTGGAAGGAGTAGTAGTGCGTTAACTGGAGATTGCAAATGCCGCCTCAGTTCTTTACCTTCATTTTCTGGTAGTGATTTTTCGCCTTCAGCCTCAGTACCGACTAACCATACATTTCACACTTTGCTGAAACTGTTTTCTGTGCGGTTGTGTCTTGTGTAATGATTTCATGTAGACGACGCCAGTGAAACATCCTGGCTGGAGGAGACGGGGGAGATATCTGCTGAACTGCTGGTGGACGAGCTGCAGCAGCATCGGCAGCGTGCTGACACTGCCAGTGCGTTGACCTGCCAGTATGCAGGCTCCACATTACCCTCTTTTCAAAGTGCTTCTAATAAATAGCATTTGCAGGAGCCTCATAGAGTCATAGTTGTTTTACTATGTCCACAAAAAGTTTCCTTCAGATCCGGCATACTGACACGTGCAAACTTTTTCCCTCTTACAGCAGGAGCTGTGACAAGGCTGACGTGCACTTTGAGTTCACTGAAACAATGCTGCATTTGTCATATGACTGACTGCAACTGCTTTTATGTACTGCTGCTCCCCTCAGACGTTGCAGCAAACAGTTTGCTTATTGCACATCGTGCTGTGTTGTATGACAAGTGTACATTCAGTCTATTTGCGCTCCGACAGGCACGCACCAGCAGCAGCCCACGGCACCACCCGCATCGGCAGTTCCAGGCCATTCATTGCGGTGGAGGAAGTAGCAGGACGAGGAGGTGGACGAGCTGCTTAAGGAGACAAGATGCACAGCAGACATCGCTAAGGCACACAACGGGCAGGATGCCGAATTTTCAGACATGCCTCCTGGAGGTATGGGCTGACAGGATGCGCCACATCTTGTGCAACAGAAGCAGCTGCATGCAACATAATGTTCCTACGTCCACCGTTCCAAACCTGTGCTTAACCTCACTATGGCCGTCTCTTGTGGGATGTGGCCCAGTATATTTCAGTAGGTCATCTATAACATGAAAGTGAAATGAGCTTTGAATGTATTGGGAGCAGAGATTTGCTATTGAACTTTCTAGTATGTGCAGCACCTCAACGAGGCTGCTGCAGACAAGGCGGCTAACAGCCAATATGTCAGACCTTGCAACAACAGTGCGGGACGCGAGAAGGGAATCGGCGAGCCTGCACGAGCAGCTTGTACTGTCTATCTGTTTCATGGTGGTGCGGCTACAAAACCAGCTACAGCCGCCATCAACTTAAGTTTTTTTTATTGTTTTTAAGTCTTGTTTGCTGGCACTTTTTTTACAGCCTTGTGCAAGACACAGAAGGTGTGGTTTTTTTCTTATGGTGTCTTTTTACCTTCTGCAAGAAGCAGAAGGTCTTTGACAATATCTAGTCGGCCTCTGTATTTTTTCAATCGTGCCTCTTTACCTTCTGCAAGATGCAGAAGGTGTGTGATATTCTCGAGTCAGTGTGTGATGCAGAAGGCATGTGATATTCTCTAGTCAAGTTGTTTTTGCATAATTGTAATGGTGCCTTTTTAAATTTTGCAAGACGCTGATTTATGATATCTAGTAAGTCTGTATCTGCTTTTTTCTGATGGTACTGTTTTACTTCCGCAAGATGCAGAAGTGTTAATGGCCTTACCATTGAGTTGCTGCAACGGGACTTTTCATGCAGTATTGCCTGCATTGTAACAAGCTGCATGTTTTGTACGGCTCGGCATGACTGTGCTCCATGTTCTGCTGTTCATGAAAAACCTCTACACGCATACCACCTAACTGATGTAACTGTGATGTTTACACGTCTCTATATATGTATGAGGACTCATTGCTATTGCTGCATTCATTGCGAGCAATGCGACTTGCATTAAGTGCGATACGCTTTGTGATGCACCATTTTCATCGAAACTGCTGCACTGTTCATCATATGCAGTGATAATGGCCATTTGTAATGTAATAGTAATATTTTATTTTTACTTTCCATCATAGTGATGGGGGAGGTAGGGAGAAAAACTTGGCACTTGGGCTGACGTGGCTCCTTCCCCCAATCAATAATAAAAAAGTGAGAAAGAGGCATCAGCAGAACAGTGTACCATGTGCAGAAAATAAAAGTTCACTCGACAACCCATTATAATCATGGATTATCAGCTCGAGATTCACAAACAAAAGTGAGGACGTTTGCCCGAAACATGCGCAGAAATTTGGTTCTTCAAAAAAAGTGGTCACCATTTATGCAAGAAAAAGAGATAAACAAAAGAGGACTGATTTTGTTCCCACTAGCCGCAAAACAGTGAGACAAAGGGAAAGTTCAAAGCTTTGAACTCATGTCGAACTTTTGCACTCTGAAAATAAAGAAATGCAACAATATAAATTCCACTTATTAGATTACAAAATGCAGGTTTTAGGTGAAGAGAAATGAATGAAGAATCACAACCATAGCAAATAAAACGAACAAAAACATTTCCTACTACAACATATCTAGAAAATATCAGGAAACAGGTTCAGCCACCAGTAAAACTAATCTGATACCAGCTTTCATTGCTTGCTGGAGATGAAGGCCATGTTTTCTTAATAAATTCAAGTTTTGAAGGTGATACCATATCAGCTGTTTGTCATAAATTGTGCAACTTAACACTTTATTACATATATGTGGCAGTGCTGGCAGGATAATGTGCAACTTTTCTCTGTAAGGAAGCCAGTTCATTCAAAAAATCAAGTTTTTAATTTCCTTCTTATAGGCTAAAGCTAAGCACTAAGCGTACATATCATATATGGCCATTATGTTATGTTTCTGAAAGGGCGGAAGAGACGGATGGTCATAAGGAGCGTTGGAAATATTTCTTCATTTTTTTCTGCACTCCATATATTTTATGCATGTTACTTAGGGTTGTCGTTTCCCTGGCAAAGTGACAATATTTTATGTGCGAGTAGAACAATGCTTGGTGTAACAGAGTTTTAACCTTGGTAGGGAAGGTATGTTTGTTTATATTAGTCAAGCTAACGAGTCATGACAACTTCTGTATAACGTGATCCACTTGAGCATCACATGACATCTGTTCTGTGCAGACGACACCAAGTATTTTAAATGAGCTTACAACTTCTATATATTATTATGGCAGATATCTTTATCGATGAATACGTTCCTATTTTTTGGGTGAACGGAAATAGCTTTTGTTTTATTAGCATATATATTGAACTTGTTTCATTTAGACCATTCTTTAGGTATGTGCGAATCGTGAATTTCAAGTTCGAAGCGAATACGAAGCGAATAGTCATTCTGTTCGAATATTTTCGAATCGAAACGAATATTTTCGAAGCGAAGTGAATGGTTTGCAAATGCAAACACAGCTGTAAAAAAAATACACTGGAGCTCGTAGTTCTAGAATTCACAAGGTAACTGAATGAAAGAAAAGCACAACTAGCACAAGGATCTAGAATAGTCTAGAATATTTATTGGCACTTCTGCATGCTCTCTGGCCGAGATGCTCGCAGCATGTTGCTGAGCAGAAACACCAACTGCTCCACATGTACAGGAAGCAGGAGCTCCCTCCTGATGATAACATTTCCAGACGCTGAAAATAGCCTTTAACTGGACACCTGTGTTGCTGGTATCCCAGTGTATAATTGAGCAGCCTTTGCCAACTGTGGAAAGGTGTCCTTGCCACTGGTCCTCCACCAGAGGTAGGGGTTTTCTGCTCTAGGCCTCAGCGGTGAGTGCAGGCAGTCCTCTAACTCTAGCAGTGGCCGTCTCGATGCAGTGCTCACAGTGCTGGTCGAGGCCAAAGCTTCAAAAACGCTCCACACATCACTGTCGGTAGTTGGTGCAGACGCAGTAATGCGGGAATTCATGTCTGCTTTCAGTGGAAGACTTTTCTCCAATGCCAAACACACCTGACTCTTCAGCCACTGTGCCTCACTAGCATGACTGTAGCACACTGATTGAATCGAGGATCTAACACTGTGCTCAAAGCATATGGGATTTGCATTTTTATATCCACAAAGTGGGACTTCATGTTCTGGAGCAGGTTTCCCGCAAATATGGAATCTTCGCCACCACCATGCTGCTTTTATGCCAACAGGAGTTGCATGCAATGTATTAGTGGCACAACTTGTGAGAGGGTCAGGTGCTTCTCTGAGCAGCTCTCCCTAGTGGCTTCCTCTACACATTTCAACACTGATGCTACTGCAGCCATTAGGCGCCACTCGATTGACGACAAATTATCAATCGTGTCTTGTTCCGACAAGTCCAAGGAAATTGCCGGGCGCACCTTCAGGAGCCGTACCATCATCTCATACTCGCTGTTCCACCGTGTGGGAACGTCTTGAATGACCTCCAGTGGTTCTATTCCCATGCTGGCTTGCACATCCTTGAGGCGTGTTCTTGCAACAGCACTCCTCTTGTAATGTCCGACTATTGCTCGTGCCTTGGTGCAAAGCACCTCGAAGTGGGGCGTTTGCTTCTTAGCGTCATTGGTGCACAACTACAGTGTATGTCCAAAGCATTGAAGTCCATGCCACGGTGTCCACATCACTGCAGAAACAAAATTCCGCCCATTGTCAGTTGCAGTATAAACCGGAATATCCTGCGGTAGATCCCATTCAGCAGCAAGCTCTAGCAGAGCATTGTTCAAGTTTTCAGCTGTGTGGTCTTGAGGCTTGTGCTTGCAGGAAAGGTTGAAATTGTGAGGTTCGAAGTTGGCATTCAGCATGTGGCACGTCAACGAAATATTGCTGTCTCCTACCCTTGACGTCCAGCTGTCCGTTCTCAACGAATAACATTGAACTCCATTCTGAAAATGGTGCCGAAGTTCGCCTTTTATTCGCTCCACTTCCTTAGAGTATAGTTCCGGCACAACACTCCGGGAAAACGTAGTCCTGGGCGGTAGCTGGTACTCGGGAGCAGCAGCTTGCATTATTGCTACGAACCCTAGCTCTTCTACAACTGAGTATGGATGAAGGCTGGTAGCAAGGAACAATGCCTTTTTCTTTGTTAGCAACCTGGCTCGAGCGCTGTCACTTCTGAGCAATGACCCGGAAAGGTCCAGGTACCAGAACACTTGCTTCAAGCTTGTTCATATCTCTTGCCTTTTTGCCACTCTGGGTACTGCGCATCTTTTAAAACCGCTTGAATTGTCGTGGATGATGCTTCAAGTGATTTAGCAGAGTTGTCGTAGTGCCGCTCGGCGTCTTCAGGTTCATCTTGCACGTGCAACACTTAGAGTCTTTCGGTTCACGCTAAAGAAAACCCCAGATCACACTCCGGCACATCTTAGGAGGCAGCTCATCCATGGTTTCATCGTACTCGCACCTGTTTAGAAAAATCGGCAGAATTAACGCGACAGAACTGACTAACCACGCTCACGCGCAGCTGAACTAACATTCAACATTCCCACAGTGACAACCATGCAGTGTTGCCAGATGGTGCGGAGTGGCATGCCTGTTTTTTTCAGTTTCTCTGAAATTACAGGGTTCCCCAAACAATGCACACATATCTTGCGTTGAGCTTGTTTATTTCTTTGATATTACAGTAGACGTTACACGAAAACAACGCGAAAAAATGAGAATGGAAGGGCGAAAGTACAGACTTTTTACATTGAAATACACTGCAGATGCCGAACTTCCAGGACATGCCACTGAACTTCCGATGGCTTCACTTGCGCTAGGGTACTCTAGCCACCTTACTTGCACCCACTTCGGAAAGCAGGAATGTGGCATCCAGCCACCTAGTGGAGATCAGTGACGCTGCCCTCTTGAAAACAGCATAGTGAAGCTTTTGCTTAAAAAAAAACTGCATCAACAGCAAAGCAAACGTAAAGCACTCCTTGAAACACGTTTCGTTTACCAATCAGGTTTTCTGGGAGCGTATAGCCCAGTAATAGCCACAACGCCAAACCGTCTAAAAAGCAGCCAGAAAAAATCACCAATATAGCCAATCCAATCCAATCCATGGCCGCGGCCAGGGAGTTTTCTGGGTGGTCTTCGCTTTGCGTTGTCGCATCCTCTACGAAGTGCTTATGAATGTTGTGCATATATTTGAGCTGACTTACGAGCTTCTGTGATTCCGGAATGGTCGCGAACCCTGCGAAATGACAATTCGGAGTCGATTTTCTAATTTAGTGCAAGTGTGCTCTAGGAGCCCAATCTACCTGATCGCAGTGACGCAGTGCAATGGTGCCACCACGAACTTCACACGTTGTTTGCATAGAAGATGCACTGACGACTAATTTTGGTTACATTTCCTGAACTTGCCGTCTATATCTTATGACATTAGTCCAGTGCTACCACGAGGGACTAATATTTTATAAAGCACACGGCTCCTCAAGGTTGATTAAGGATCACAGGGTAAAAGTCTAGTTTCAAGCACTCATTTGCGCGATTCTACATGTCGCCGATCTCCACTTTCAGTATATTTAACAATTACAACTCTGTCATAGCCCTATATAAGGGCACTGTTCCTAAAGACTCAAACTTCGAAACACTTCGAAAATATTCGAGATTTCCGAACACTGCTGTTCGATTCGAAGCCTGAATCTAATAACACATTATTCGCTTCGATGTTCGAAACGTACAAATATTCGCACAAGCCTACCATTCTTCAATACTTACGAGGGCTCTGTTTGCCTGGTTAACTAGTTGATTGGGCAAAGGGGCAGAAAATAGTAATGTCGTGTCGTCTGCATAAATAACAAAAATTTGGCTACATCATCTATATCAATGCTTTTGTACATGTTAAAGGTTTTGTAGTCATGTAAAATCTATTATGTAGTGCTTACTGAACATTGCTCTGCTTGTGTACTAGGTTTGTGCACTCATTGCAAAAGAGGGCTTATTGCCTGCACAAGCTGTGCAGAAGCTGTGATAATTGCCAGTTGAGCTTGTAGTCTTGCAATCTTTTTTTATCATGTCTGCATTACAATTTTTGTTGCACTTGACAAGACGTATGGAATTTTTGTCGATGTTATGGCATGCAATATCTTTTGCTAATGCCTGTGCTCATGTGACCACCTGTGTGAAATGGTGCAGTATGCAGTAAAACAATTAGTGGTGTGCACTAAATAAACCTTCAGTGGTACTTTCTGATTTTATCAAACATTGCCTGCCTTGCTTCAACATTACACTATTTATTCACGTGCTTTGTCATGCAAACAGCGAGGACAGGTGGCTCTCCACACAGCACAGGCAGGCTGCAAGATGACGGCAGTGGAGGGGCAGATGGGTTCACAAGGGCAACGGCATAGGAGGGTGGATGAAGAGTCTATTGGCTTACTGGACGAGTTGTTTCGGCTCGAGTTTCAAGTGGAGAAGGAGACTGAAGTGGCTGTGTGGCGAACTATGATGTACGGTAAATACAATGTCAGTGATGTGGCAGCTGGTGTGCACCCTTGCTTCTTTGCCACACTGCAGGCTTCCAGACACACACCACGAAGAAGAAGCAAAAAAAAAGGCTACCACTTCTTTAGCTGTAGCCAAAACAACCACGACATACACACAAGCATTGGCTGGACACTGCCTTGGCTGCGAAGATTTGGCCGGCTAGTTCATTGCTTACGTTATAGCCTTCGCAACCGTACCAGTCGCTGCTGGAGACGCTTTCTCCACAGCTGGCTGATAACATGTGCACGCACGACTTTTCCCCGGAGTTAGATGAGGCGGGTCATTGTCTTTTGGGCAGGGGGCATCCTCGTCATCCACTGATGTAGGGGCCTCCAAGCAGAGGTTGTGCAGCGCTGCACATGCTGCCATGATGACAGCCACTCGTTCCGGATTGTAATGGAGCGTCCGAAACCTATGCAAGACAGATGTTGAGGCAAACACCCCTCAAAGGACGCCTTTGGAAGCTCATATTGATGACAACGATTCACTGCTATTTCCAACACGCCACAAGTGTCGTACAAAAGCCTAATGGCTTTGTTTAAGCCTGCAATACTATGCATTTCAACAATGCTTTATGTGCCTTTGTGTTTCTGCTGCATTCAGTAACAACACAGGGGCAACTTGCACAAGGCGTATCTATCGTATCGCAATGCGTATTCCTAAGTGCAACAGCACGCCCCATTCTGGTAGCTTCAGTGCATGCGGACCACTGTAGCTCGATATATGTAATCGAGACAGGGCTTTCTTACTGCTTACCCCGAAAAAACTCTCCGTCCTCCAAGAGGCACCTGCCGCGGTGGTTCTGTGGTTAAAGTGCTCGTCTATTGAGCCAGAGTACAAGAGGTAGAACCCGACCGCGGCGACCGCGTTTGGATGGTGGCTAAACGCAAAAGGGCCCGTGTGCTGTGCGATGTCAGTGCACCTTAAAGATCCCCAGGTGGTCGGATTCGTTCTCGACACCTCCACTTCGGCAACTCTTTCTTCCTTTCTTTCACTCCCTTCTTTATCCCTCCCTTACAGCGTCGTTCTGGTGTCTGCTGAGATAGGTGAAACAGTTGCTGCGTCATTTCCATTCCTCAAAAATCAATTTTCATTTTCCTCCAACATGCATCAAACCACCTCACACCGCAGCCCCGAGTAGCGCCAGGCGAACGCGTTGTTGCACGAGCCGGGGCAGCGGGGGTTTACGGCCAGGATTCGAAGGTTGGAGTCCCAGACTTGAAAGAAAACAGATACAACACAGGTTTAGGCATAAACTTCCGCTGTCGCAGCCCGGACCTCGAGCAGAACACATGCAGTCAGAAACAGCAGAGGACGAAGTGTACTCACTATCACGTAACTCAAGACGTAATAGCCCTTGCGGATGCAGAAGGCTGCCCTGTGTGCAGCATTGCCCCGCGGCGC